>JBBDGP010003956.1:22500-150010 GCA_037952835.1 Lithobates septentrionalis | reverse complement strand
GATTATGGTGTGTTTTCTTTTGGGGGGGGGGATTATGGTGTGTGTGTGTGTGTGGGGGGGGGGGATTATGGTGTGTTTTCTTTTGGGGGGGGATTATGGTGTGTGTGTGTGTGTGGGGGGGGATTATGGTGTGTTTTCTTTTGGGGGGGGGATTATGGTGTGTGTGTGTGTGGGGGGGGGATTATGGTGTGTTTTCTTTTGGGGGGGGGATTATGGTGTGTGTGTGTGTGGGGGGGGGGGTTATGGTGTGTTTTCTTTTGGGGGGGGATTATGGTGTGTGTGTGTGTGGGGGGGGGGGGGATTATGGTGTGTTTTCTTTTGGGGGGGGGGATTATGGTGTGTGTGTGTGTGGGGGGGGGGGGGGGATTGTGGTGTGTGTGTGTGTGGGGGGGGGATTATGGTGTGTGTGTGTGTGTGTGGGGGGGATTATGGTGTGTGTGTGTGTGTGTGGGGGGGGGGATTATGGTGTGTTTTCTTTTGGGGGGGGGATTATGGTGTGTGTGTGTGTGGGGGGGGGGGGATTGTGGTGTGTGTGTGTGGGGGGGGGATTATGGTGTGTTTTCTTTTGGGGGGGATTATGGTGTGTGTGTGTGTGGGGGGGGGGGATTGTGGTGTGTTTTTTTTTGGGGGGGGGGGATTATGGTGTGGGGTTGTTTTTCCTGTATAATAATAATAATAATAATAAAAATCCTGTATAATAATAATAATAACCCGGTACTGGGATTACTCCCCCCCTTTTTTTTTTAGGGGTGCAGGCACGGAGTTTATATTATTTTATACAGAACTCCGTGCACCCCCCTCCCCTCCCCCCACCGCCGGATGACTCAGAACATTCCGTCCCCAATTATCTTCACCCATCGAACATTCTGCCAGGGAGACGCCACCCGGATCATCCAGGAAGGTGAGTCACCCCCCTCCCCCCCCCTCCCTGGAGCTCCCCACCCAACCTTCCGGAATGTCCTGAGTCACACGGGGGAGGGGTGGATTGTCAGGGGGGGTGATGGGCATTAAAGTGCTCTACACTCAGAAAGTTGTTTACCCCGATCCATGCATTAGGGTAGAAATCCCCCCCTCCCCCCATCCCTAACCACTTACCTGACTCCTCCCACTGATCCAGCTGCAGCCATAGGCTCCTATGAGGAGGGAGTGGTGGGCGTGGCTGTGCTGTGTGTGTCTATGGATGCGCATCGCTCGGCTCAGGAATAAGCCCACATGGGTGACCCCCCTCCCCCCATAGCACACGGCTTCCTGAAGAGGAGGAGCAGACATCGCCTGTGGGGGACCCCAGAAGAGAAGAAGGGAAGGCACCAAAGACTGACTTCCGCAGAGCGGGGGGAGGGGCGGCGGGGGTTTAATCCTCGCAGTGTGCGGCGGTGACATTGTACATTCCATTACCGCAAGGAAACGATTGTTCCCCGTGTGCCCCATTCACACTGCAATGCTGAGATCACGGCGCTGCATGAAGTGTATGTTTTGTACACTTCGCATAAAGTTTTTATAGAAATGTTTATATTATCACAGAGCCGGGGGGGGGGGAGGGGATAAAATTACAATGTATCCTTTACACCGACATTAACCCTTTCCTCTCCGTGATTCCGATTCACACCGACTTGTGCTGAGATGTAAGGAAGACGCATTTCTATCCATTAGTGACGCCTAACGCGTTCCGACATCATTACATAACGTTATATAGATACACAGTCCGGTATTATATATATTGTGGGGGTCACCAGTCCGGTATTTATATATTGTGGGGTCACCAGTCCGGTATTTATATATTGTGGGGTCACCAGTCCGGTATTTATATATTGTGGGGTCACCAGTCCGGTATTATATATTGTGGGGTCACCAGTCCGGTATTTATACAATGAAATCATATCCCCTCTCAAGCGTCTCTTCTCCAGAGAGAATAAGTTCAGAGCTCACAACCTTTCCTCATAACTAAGATCCTCCAGACCCTTTATTAGCTTTGTTGCCCTTCTTTGTACTCGCTCCATTTCCAGTACATCCTTCCTGAGGACTGGTGCCCAGAACTGGACAGCATACTCCAGGTGCGGCCGGACCAGAGTCTTGTAGAGCGGGAGAATTATCGTTTTATCTCTGGAGTTGATCCCCTTTTAATGCCAATATTCTGTTTGCTTTGTTAGCAGCAGCTTGGCATTGCATGTCATTGCTGAGCCTATCATCTACTAGGACCCCCAGGTCCTTTTCCATCCTAGATCCCCCCAGAGGTTCTCCCCCCAGTCTATAGATTGACTTCAGATTTTTACCACCCAAATGCATTATTTTACATTTTTCTACATTGAACCTCATTTGCCATGTAGTCACCCCTCCCCCATTAATTTGTTCAGGTCTTTTTACAAGATTTCCACATCCTGCGGAGAAGTTATTGCCCTGCTTAGCTTAGTATCGTCTGCAAATACAGAGATGGAACTGTTTATCCCATCCTCCAGATCGTTTATAAACAAATTAAATAGGATTGGTCCCAGCACAGAACCCTGGGGGACCCCACTACCCACCCCTGACCATTCCGAGTACTCCCCATTTATCACCCTCTCTGAACTCCTCCGGGGTCCGATATAATAGAATTCCCGATCAGTAGAATAGACGTCGTCACATGTGGGGAGCCGAGATGATAGAGAAAAGGTTATTTATTCAGAATTCTCCATTATATACATGGAGGGGGGAGATGATCATTTTATTACAAATGCTGCAGATGATTGTTTAGTAAATAATCACTTTTGTGAATAAAAATCCGATGTGAATAAGAAAAGAAGTTCTGGAGCCTCCGGGGTGAGCGGAGTCTGTACAATACGGGTGTCACCAGGACAGGAATGGAGGGGAATCTTCCAGTGGGGACACCAGTGTGTGGGAGGAGCTCTCCTGATGTGTATATAGGACCGGAAAGTGACCAATGAAGAGCGGACACTAGAGGGCGCCCCTCTATAGAATTCTCGGTCCCCGCCCCGGAGACATCTTTCCTGAGCTCTCCCCATTACATCTCTATGGTTTCCGGTCTCCAGTAAAATGGCGGACTTATCTCCGCCCCGAGGGCGTGTCGCCGAAGTCGAGAACCGGTTAAACCGCACCAGGAAGAAGGAAACCCCGCCCCTCCCTCATGTCGGCCTGTGATTGGTGGAGTTACGATTACGGAAGCGGGATTGGCCGCGTCTTTTGGATATCGCCGCTGGTGGGAAGAGGGGCTCTCCGTGAGGTAAGAGCGGCCAGACGAGACCCCCGGCAACATAGCGGCTGGGGGGAGGGGAGCGCCGTGCCGGGCTGGGGGGAGTTCAGAGAACACCACGTGACGGGGAGGGGAGGAGCTTCGCCCACCCATCTCTCCCATCCCCCCCTCTGCCAAACTCCTCATCTAAGAGGGCGGATCTTCCCATCTACCCTCCAGACCACACCCCAACACTCCAGACCACACCCCCATCCCAGACCACACCCAACCCTCCAGACCACACCCCAAACCTCCAGACCACACCCCCATCCCCAGACCACACCCCCAACCCTCCAGACCACACCCCAAACCTCCAGACCACACCCCCATCCCCAGACCACACCCCCAACCCTCCAGACCACACCCCCCATCCCCAGACCACACCCCCAACCTTTTCAGACCACACCCCAACCCTCTAGACCACACCCTAACCCTCCAGACCACACCCCCCATCTCCAGACCACACCCCAACCCTCCAGACCACACACCCCATCCCCAGACCACACCCCCAACCCTCAAGACCACACCCCAACCCTCCAGACCACACCCCAACTCCAGACCACACCCCCCCATCTCCAGACCACACCCCCAACCCCCCAGACCACACCCCCAACCCCCCATCCCTCCAGACCCCCAACCCTCCACACCACACCCCCAACCCCCATCCCTCCAGACCACACCCCAACCCTCCAGACCCCCAACCCTCCACACCACACCCCCAACCCTCCAGACCACACCCCCCCCCATCCCCAGACCACACCCCAACCCTCCACACCACACCCCCAATCCAGAGACCACACCCCCATCCCAGACCACACCCCCATCCCAAGACCACACCCCAACCCTCCAGACCACACCCCAACCCTCCAGACCACACCCCCCCATCCCCAGACCACACCCCAACCCTCCAGACCACACCCCCAACCCTCAAGACCACACCCCAACCCTCCAGACCACACCCCAACTCCAGACCACACCCCCCCATCTCCAGACCACACCCCCAACCCCCCAGACCACACCCCCAACCCCCCATCCCTCCAGACCCCCAACCCTCCACACCACACCCCCAACCCCCCATCCCTCCAGACCACACCCCAACCCTCCACACCCCCAACCCTCCAGACCACACCCCCCCATCCCCAGACCACACCCCAACCCTCCACACCACACCCCCAATCCAGAGACCACACCCCCATCCCCAGACCACACCCCCATCCCAAGACCACACCCCAACCCTCCAGACCACACCCCAACCCTCCAGACCACACCCCCCCATCCCCAGACCACACCCCAACCCTCCAGACCACACCCCCCATCCCCAGACCACACCCCAACCCTCCAGACCACACCCCCATCCCCAGACCACACCCCAACCCTCCAGACCCCCAACCCTCCACACCACACCCCCCCCATCCCCAGACCACACCCCAACCCTCCAGACCACACCCCCAATCCAGAGACCACACCCCCATCCCCAGACCACACCCCCATCCCAAGACCACACCCCAACCCTCCAGACCACACCCCAACCCTCCAGACCACACCCCCCCATCCCCAGACCACACCCCAACCCTCCAGACCACACCCCCCATCCCCAGACCACACCCCAACCCTCCAGACCACACCCCCATCCCCAGACCACACCCAACCCTCCAGACCACATCCCCAGACCACACCCCAATCCTCCATACCACACCCCCATCCCAGACCACACCCCAGCCCTCCAGACCACACCCCCATCCCCAGACCACACCCCAACCCTCCAGACCACATCCACATCCCCATCCCCACCCCGCGCTGTCACCAATGATGACCACACCCCTATCCCCACCCCGCGCTGTCACCAATGATGACCACACCCTATCCCCACCCCGCTCTGTCACCAATGATGACCACACCCCTATCCCCACCCCGCGCTGTCACCAATGATGACCACACCCCCCAGACCACACCCCACCCTCATCCCCCACCCCGCGCTGTCACCAATGATGACCACACCCCCATCCCCACCCCGCGCTGTCACCAATGATGACCACACCCCTATCCCCACCCCGCGCTGTCACCAATGATGACCACACCCCCATCCCCACCCCGCGCTGTCACCAATGATGACCACACCCCCATCCCCACCCCGTGCTGTCCACCAATGATGACCACACCCCCATCCCCACCCGCGCTGTCACCAATGATGACCACACACCCCACCCCGCACTGTCACCAATGATGACCACACCCCCATCCCGCGCTGTCACCAATGATGACCACACCCCCATCCCCACCCCACGCTGTCACCAATGATGACCACACCCCCATCCCCACCCCGCGCTGTCACCAATGATGACCACACCCCCACCCCGCGCTGTCACCAATGATGACCACACCCCCATCCCTATCCCGCGCTGTCACCAGTGATGACCACACCCCTATCCCCACCCCGCGCTGTCACCAATGATGACCACACCCCCATCCCCACCACGCGCTGTCACCAATGATGACCACACCCCCATCCCGCGCTGTCACCAATGATGACCACACCCCAACCCTCCAGACCACACCCCCAATCCAGAGACCACACCCCCATCCCCAGACCACACCCCCATCCCTCCAGACCACATCCCCAGACCACACCCCAACCCTCCAGACCACACCCCAACCCTCCAGACCACACTCCCATCCCCAGACACACCCCAATCCTCCATACCACACCCCCATCCCCAGACCACACCCCAACCCTCCAGACCACACCCCCATCCCCAGACCACACCCCAACCCTCCAGACCACACCCCCATCCCCAGACCACACCCCAACCCTCCAGACCACACCCCAACCCTCCAGACCACACCCCCATCCCCAGACCACACCCCAACCCTCCAGACCACACCCCAACTCCAGACTGCACTGTCACAATGATGACCACACCCCAACCCTCCAGACCACATCCACATCCCCATCCCGCGCTGTCACCAATGATGACCACACCCCCATCCCCACTCCGCGCTGTCACCGATGATGACCACACCCCTATCCCCACCCCGCGCTGTCACCAATGATGACCACACCCTTATCCCCACCCCGCGCTGTCACCAATGATGACCACACCCCCATCCCCACCCCGCGCTGTCACCAATGATGACCACACCCCCATCCCCACCCCGCGCTGTCACCAATGATGACCACACCCCCATCCCCACCCTGCTGTCACCAATGATGACCACACCCCCATCCCGCGCTGTCACCAATGATGACCACACCCCCATCCCCACCCCGCTCTGTCACCAATGATGACCACACCCCATCCCCACCCCACGCTGTCACCAATGATGACCACACCCCCATCCCCACCCCGCGCTGTCACCAATGATGACCACACCCCACCCCGTCACCATTGATGACCACACCCCCATCCCCACCCCGCGCTGTCACCAATGATGACCACACCCCCATCACCACCCGCGCTGTCACCAATGATGACCACACCCCCATCCCCACCCCGCGCTGTCACCAACGATGACCACACCCCCATCCCCACCCCGCGCTGTCATCAATGATGACCACACCCCCACCCCGCGCTGTCACCAATGATGACCACATCCCCACCCCCCACCCCGCGCTGTCACCAATGATGACCACACCCCCACCCCGCGCTGTCACCAATGATGACCACACCCCCATCCCCACCCCGTGCTGTCACCAATGATGACCACACCCCATCCCCTATCCCGCGCTGTCACCAGTGATGACCACACCCTATCCCCACCCCGCGCTGTCACCAATGATGACCACACCCCCATCCCCACCCCGCGCTGTCACCAATGATGACCACACCCCATCCTGCTGTCACCAATGATGACCACATCCCCACCCCGCGCTGTCACCAATGATGACCACACCCCCACCCGCGCTGTCACCAATGATGACCACACCCCCATCCCCACCCTGCTGTCACCAATGATGACCACACCCCCATCCCCACCCCGCGCTGTCACTAATGATGACCACACCCCCATCCCCACCCCGCGCTGTCACCAATGATGACCACACCCCTATCCCCACCCCGCGCTGTCACCAATGATGACCACACCCCCACCCGCGCTGTCACCAATGATGACCACACCCCCACCCGCGCTGTCACCAATGATGACCACACCCCCATCCCGCGCTGTCACCAGTGATGACCACACCCCTATCCCCACCCCGCGCTGTCACCAATGATGACCACACCCCCATCCCGCACTGTCACCAATGATGACCACACCCCCGCGCTGTCACCAATGATGACCACACCCCCACCCCGTGCTGTCACCAATGATGACCACACCCCCATCCCCACCCCGCGCTGTCACCAATGATGACCACACCCCCATCCCCACCCTGCTGTCACCAATGATGACCACACCCCTATCACCACCCCGCGCTGTCACCAATGATGACCACACCCCCATTCCCACCCTGCTGTCACCAATGATGACCACACCCCCATCCCCACCCTGCTGTCACCAATGATGACCACACCCCCATCCCCACCCTGCTGTCACCAATGATGACCACACCCCATCCCCACCCCGCGCTGTCACCAATGATGACCACACCCCCATCCCCACCCCGCGCTGTCACCAATGATGACCACACCCCCCACCCCGCTCTGTCACCAATGATTACCACACCCCCATCCCCACCCCGCGCTGTCACCAATGATGACCACACCCCCATCCCCACCCCGCGCTGTCACCAATGATGACCACACCCCCATCCCGCGCTGTCACCAATGATGACCACACCCCCATCCCCACCCCACGCTGTCACCAATGATGACCCCATCCCCACCCCGCGCTGTCACCAATGATGACCACACCCCTATCCCCACCCCGCACTGTCACCAATGATGACCACACCCCCATCCCCACCCCGCGCTGTCACCAATGATGACCACACCCCTATCCCCACCCCGCGCTGTCACCAATGATGACCACACCCCCATCCCCACCCCGCTGTCACCAATGATGACCACACCCCTATCCCCACCCCGCGCTGTCACCAATGATGACCACACCCCCATCCCGCGCTGTCACCAATGATGACCACACCCCCATCCCGCGCTGTCACCAATGATGACCACACCCCATCCCGCGCTGTCACCAATGATGACCACACCCCTATCCCGCTGTCACCAATGATGACCACACCCCCATCCCCACCCCGCGCTGTCACCAATGATGACCACACCCCTATCCCCACCCCGCGCTGTCACCAATGATGACCACACCCCCATCCCCACCCCGCGCTGTCACCAATGATGACCACACCCCCACCCCGCGCTGTCACCAATGATGACCACACCCCTATCCCCACCCCGCGCTGTCACCAATGATGACCACACCCCCATCCCCACCCCGCGCTGTCACCAATGATGACCACACCCCCACCCCGCGCTGTCACCAATGATGACCACACCCCCATCCCCACCCCGCTGTCACCAATGATGACCACACCCCTATCCCCACCCCACGCTGTCACCAATGATGACCACACCCCCATCCCGCTGTCACCAATGATGACCACACCCCTATCCCCACCCCGCGCTGTCACCAATGATGACCACACCCCTATCCCCACCCCGCGCTGTCACCAATGATGACCACACCCCTATCCCCACCCCGCGCTGTCACCAATGATGACCACACCCCTATCCCCACCCCGCGCTGTCACCAATGATGACCACACCCCCATCCCCACCCCGCGCTGTCACCAATGATGACCACACCCCTATCCCCACCCCGCGCTGTCACCAATGATGACCACACCCCCATCCCCACCCCGCGCTGTCACCAATGATGACCACACCCCCATCACCACCCCGCGCTGTCACCAATGATGACCAAACACCCCTATCCCCACCCCGCGCTGTCACCAATGATGACCACACCCCTATCCCCACCCCGCGCTGTCACCAATGATGACCACACCCCCATCCCCACCCCGCGCTGTCACCAATGATGACCACACCCCCATCACCACCCCGCGCTGTCACCAATGATGACCACACCCCTATCCCCACCCCGCGCTGTCACCAATGATGACCACACCCCCATCCCCACCCCGCTGTCACCAATGATGACCACACCCCCATCCCGCTGTCACCAATGATGACCACACCCCTATCCCCACCCCGCGCTGTCACCAATGATGACCACACCCCTATCCCCACCCCGCGCTGTCACCAATGATGACCACACCCCCATCCCCACCCCGCGCTGTCACCAATGATGACCACACCCCTATCCCCACCCCGCGCTGTCACCAATGATGACCACACCCCCATCCCCACCCCGCGCTGTCACCAATGATGACCACACCCCCATCACCACCCCGCGCTGTCACCAATGATGACCAAACACCCCTATCCCCACCCCGCGCTGTCACCAATGATGACCACACCCCTATCCCCACCCCGCGCTGTCACCAATGATGACCACACCCCCATCCCCACCCCGCGCTGTCACCAATGATGACCACACCCCCATCACCACCCCGCGCTGTCACCAATGATGACCAAACACCCCTATCCCCACCCCGCGCTGTCACCAATGATGACCACACCCCTATCCCCACCCCGCGCTGTCACCAATGATGACCACACCCCTATCCCCACCCCGCGCTGTCACCAATGATGACCACACCCCTATCCCCACCCCGCGCTGTCACCAATGATGACCACACCCCTATCCCCACCCCGCGCTGTCACCAATGATGACCACACCCCTATCCCCACCCCGCGCTGTCACCAATGATGACCACACCCCTATCCCCACCCCGCGCTGTCACCAATGATGACCACACCCCTATCCCCACCCCGCGCTGTCACCAATGATGACCACACCCCTATCCCCACCCCGCGCTGTCACCAATGATGACCACACCCCTATCCCCACCCCGCGCTGTCACCAATGATGACCACACCCCCATCCCCACCCCGCGCTGTCATCAATGATGACCACACCCCCATCACCACCCCGCGCTGTCACCAATGATGACCACACCCCTATCCCCACCCCGCGCTGTCACCAATGATGACCACACCCCTATCCCCACCCCGCGCTGTCACCAATGATGACCACACCCCTATCCCCACCCCGCGCTGTCACCAATGATGACCACACCCCTATCCCCACCCCGCGCTGTCACCAATGATGACCACACCCCTATCCCCACCCTGCGCTGTCACCAATGATGACCACACCCCTATCCCCACCCCGCGCTGTCACCAATGATGACCACACCCCTATCCCCACCCCGCGCTGTCACCAATGATGACCACACCCCTATCCCCACCCCGCGCTGTCACCAATGATGACCACACCCCCATCCCCACCCCGCTGTCACCAATGATGACCACACCCCCATCCCGCTGTCACCAATGATGACCACACCCCCATCCCGCTGTCACCAATGATGACCACACCCCTATCCCCACCCCGCGCTGTCACCAATGATGACCACACCCCTATCCCCACCCCGCGCTGTCACCAATGATGACCACACCCCCATCCCCACCCCGCGCTGTCACCAATGATGACCACACCCCCATCCCCACCCCGCGCTGTCACCAATGATGACCACACCCCTATCCCCACCCCGCGCTGTCACCAATGATGACCACACCCCCATCCCCACCCCGCGCTGTCACCAATGATGACCACACCCCCATCACCACCCCGCGCTGTCACCAATGATGACCACACCCCCACCCCGCGCTGTCACCAATGATGACCACACCCCTATCCCCACCCTGCGCTGTCACCAATGATGACCACACCCCTATCCCCACCCCGCGCTGTCACCAATGATGACCACACCCCTATCCCCACCCCGCGCTGTCACCAATGATGACCACACCCCTATCCCCACCCCGCGCTGTCACCAATGATGACCACACCCCCATCCCCACCCCGCTGTCACCAATGATGACCACACCCCCATCCCGCTGTCACCAATGATGACCACACCCCCATCCCGCTGTCACCAATGATGACCACACCCCTATCCCCACCCCGCGCTGTCACCAATGATGACCACACCCCTATCCCCACCCCGCGCTGTCACCAATGATGACCACACCCCCATCCCCACCCCGCGCTGTCACCAATGATGACCACACCCCTATCCCCACCCCGCGCTGTCACCAATGATGACCACACCCCCATCCCCACCCCGCGCTGTCACCAATGATGACCACACCCCCATCACCACCCCGCGCTGTCACCAATGATGACCACACCCCTATCCCCGGGGGTTGTTGCTTCCACAACAGGAAGTGAGAGGAAATCCCTACAAAGTGAAGTCATTTCCTGGATGAACAGCCTGTGATGTACATACAGAGGGGGGGTAACGATCGTCTCCCCTCAGATTGTGTACTATTGTCCCCCTACATAGAAATGAAGGGTCTATAATTGTTATCATAGAGACAGAATATCAACCAAAAATCCAGAAAAATCTCACAATACAAATGTTATAAATGGAGTAAAATAAGTATTTGACCCCCAACCAACAATAATTCTCCCCCCACAGACTGGATACAGGAGGTGCTCATGTGGTATATAGAGAGTGTATATAGTATATATGAGGGTATATAGAGAGTGTATATAGTATATATGGAGTATATAGAGAGTGTATATAGTATATATGGAGTATATAGAGAGTGTATATAGTATATAGAGAGTATATAGAGAGTGTATATAGTATATATGGGGGGTATATAGAGAGTGTATAGAGAGTGTATATAGTATATATGGAGTATATAGAGAGTGTATATAGTATATATGGAGTATATAGAGAGTGTTTATAGTATATATGGAGTATATAGAGAGTGTATATAGTATATATGGGGGGTATATAGAGAGTGTATAGAGAGTGTATATAGTATATATGGGGGGTATATATGGAGTATATAGAGAGTGTATATAGTATATATGGAGTATATAGAGGGTGTATATAGTATATATGGAGTATATAGAGAGTGTATATAGTATATATGGAGTGTATAGAGAGTGTTTATAGTATATATGGGGTATATAGAGAGTGTATATAGTATATATGGAGTATATAGAGAGTGTATATAGTATATATGGGGGGTATATATGGAGTATATAGAGAGTGTATATAGTATATATGGAGTATATAGAGAGTGTATATAGTATATATGGAGTATATAGAGAGTGTATATAGTATATATGGAGTATATAGAGAGTGTTTATAGTATATATGGAGTATATAGAGAGTGTATATAGAGAGTGTATATAGTATATATGGGGGGTATATAGAGAGTGTATATAGTATATATGGGGGGTATATATGGAGTATATAGAGAGTGTATATAGTATATATGGGGGGTATATATGGAGTATATAGAGAGTGTATATAGTATATATGGGGGGTATATATGGAGTATATAGAGAGTGTATATAGTATATATGGGGGGTATATATGGAGTATATAGAGAGTGTATGGAGTATATAGAGAGTGTATATAGTATATATGGAGTATATAGAGGGTGTATATAGTATATATGGAGTATATAGAGAGTGTATATAGTATATATGGAGTATATAGAGAGTGTTTATAGTATATATGGAGTATATAGAGAGTGTATATAGAGAGTGTATATAGAGAGTGTATATTGTATATATGGGGGGTATATATGGAGTATATAGAGAGTGTATATAGTATATATGGAGTATATAGAGAGTGTATATAGTATATATGGAGTATATAGAGAGTGTATATAGTATATATGGGGGGGTATATATGGAGTATATAGAGAGTGTATATAGTATATATGGGGGTATATATGGAGTATATAGAGAGTGTATATAGTATATATGGGGGGTATATATGGAGTATATAGAGAGTGTATATAGTATATATGGAGTATATAGAGAGTGTATATAGTATATATGGAGTATATATAGAGTGTATATAGTATATATGGGGGGTATATATGGAGTATATAGAGAGTGTATATTGTATATATGGGGGGTATATATGGAGTATATAGAGAGTGTATATAGTATATATGGGGGGGTATATATGGAGTATATAGAGAGTGTATATAGTATATATGGGGGTATATATGGAGTATATAGAGAGTGTATATAGTATATATGGGGGGTATATATGGAGTATATAGAGAGTGTATATAGTATATATGGAGTATATAGAGAGTGTATATAGTATATATGGAGTATATATAGAGTGTATATAGTATATATGGGGGGTATATATGGAGTATATAGAGAGTGTATATTGTATATATGGGGGGTATATATGGAGTATATAGAGAGTGTATATAGCAGGGCTTGACAAATTTGCTTGGAATCTAGGAGCCAGCTAAAAAAGTTAGGAGCCAGGTTTTTTTTTTTTTTTAAACGACCGACAAAGCTTTATTTTCAATATAAAAATGAACCAATCTTAAATGTACACAGAGACGACTAGAAGGAATGTGACTGCTTTTATTTCCTGCCATGCAGGGACATAAGACCGCCATATTCCCGCTAAGGATCCAATCAGGTCCGCCTGAAAAACTGACAGGGGAACCTGATCAGACAGCCGTGTGAAAGGGGCCAAGCAGGGAGATGACAAATAATAAATTCATTTTAATGAACCACTTCCTTCCCGCAGGACGACTATATACGTCCTGTCTTTGAAGAGAAATACCGTTGTTATGGTAGCAGCTAGCTCCATGACCCCGGTATCTTCTTCAAGAGACGGCGGTTCTCTTTCAGATAAAAGTGGTCTCTGCAGCAGATTCGCAGCGAGATCACTTTTACCGGCGGCAGGAGAGGGCCCCCCCTACCGCCGCGCTCCGGTGCCCTTCACCGCTTACCGTGGCCGTCGGTAACGGCGGAGGCAATCCGGATCTGTCCCTGGCCTGACATGGAGAGTGAGAGGAAGATGGGCCCCCTCCCCGCCCATCTCCAAGTCATTGCAGGGCGGAAGCGACGTCAAATCGTCACTTCCACCCAGAGCTCTTGAAGGGACATTTTATATATTTTTTTTTTCAAATGACAATTTATTTATTTATTTATTTTTTTTTAATGCATTTTAGTGTAAATATGAGATGTGAGGTCTTTTTGACCCCCAGATCTCATATTTAAGAGGACCTGTCATGCTTTTTTCTATTACAAGGGATTTTTACATTCCTTGTAATAGGAATAAAAGTGACTTTTTTTTTTTTTTTTTTTTTTAAAAGAACAGTGAAAAAATAAAAGTTAAAATAAATAAGAAAAAAATAAATAAAAATTAAATGTGCCCCATCCCTTGTAAAAGAAATAAAAGTGACACAATTTTTTTTTTAAAACAGTGTAAAAATAAAAATAAAAAGTAAAATATATAAGAAAAAATAATAATTTTTTTAAATGCGCCCCGTCCCGCCGAGCTCGCTTGCAGAAGCGAACGCATATGTGAGTAGCGCCCGCATATGAAAGCGGTGTTCAAACCACATGTGAGGTATCGCCACGATCGTTAGAGCGAGAGCAATAATTCTAGCCTTAGACCTCCTCTGTAACTCAAAACAGGTAACCTGTAGAATTTTTTAAACGTCGCCTATGGAGATTTTTAAGGGTGAAAGTTTGTCACCATTCCACGAGCGGATGAAATTTTGAAGCGTGACATGTTGGGAATCAATTTACTCGGCGTAACATTATCTTTAACAATATGAAAAAAAATTGGGCTAACTTTACTGTTTTCTTATTTTTTAATTAAAAAAAGTATTTTTTCCCAAAAAAGTGCGCTTGTAAGTCCGCTGCGCAAATACGGTGTGACAGAAAGTATTGCAATGACCGCCATTTTATTCTCTAGGGTGTTAGAATAAAAAATATATATAATGTTTGGGGGTTCTAAGTAAAGGGAAGGAGATGAGCGGGCAGTGAAAACAGGCAGGGAAAGCTCCATTAGAATTGGTGGATGTCTTGTCATACCAACGGCCACCACCAGAGGGCGCCTGATTGCAGAAGGAACCAGGAACCATAGGACTGCAGTAGGCCGCAAAGCCGGGGCCTCAATTACCGGCGCGGCCCAACGCGATCGCGGCGGGAGGGGGGGGGTGTCGAACGGACACAGGATACCCCAGCTGTGCCGCCCCAGGCGCCAGGTCGCTAATTCTAGTCGCAAATGCGACCTGGCGCCCGGGGTTTGTCGAGCCCTGGTATATAGTATATATGGGGGGTATATATGGAGTATATAGAGAGTGTATATAGTATATATGGAGTATATATAGAGTGTATATAGTATATATGGGGGGTATATATGGAGTATATAGAGAGTGTATATAGTATACATGGGGGGTATATATGGAGTATATAGAGAGTGTATATAGTATATATGGGGGTATATATGGAGTATATAAAGAGTGTATATAGTATATATGGGCGGTATATATGGAGTATATAGAGAGTGTATATAGTATATATGAGGGGTATATATGGAGTGTATATAGTATATATGGAGTATATAGAGAGTGTATATAGAGAGTGTATATAGTATATATGGGGGGTATATAGAGAGTGTATATAGTATATATATGGGGGGTATATATGGAGTATATAGAGAGTGTATATAGTATATATGGAGTATATATAGAGTGTATATAGTATATATGGGGGGTATATATGGAGTATATAGAGGGTGTATATAGTATATATGGGGGTATATATGGAGTATATAGAGAGTGTATATAGTATATATGGGGGTATATATGGAGTATATAGAGAGTGTATATAGTATATATGGGGGGTATATATGGAGTATATAGAGAGTGTATATAGTATATATGGGGGGGTATATATGGAGTATATAGAGAGTGTATATAGTATATATGGGGGTATATATGGAGTATATAGAGAGTGTATATAGTATATATGGAGTATATAGAGAGTGTATATAGTATATATGGGGGGTATATATGGAGTATATAGAGAGTGTATATAGTATATATGGAGTATATAGAGAGTGTATATAGTATATATGGAGTATATATAGAGTGTATATGGGGGGTATATATGGAGTATATAGAGAGTGTATATAGTATATATGGGGGGTATATATGGAGTATATAGAGAGTGTATATAGTATATATGGGCGGTATATATGGAGTATATAGAGAGTGTATATAGTATATATGAGGGGTATATATGGAGTGTATATAGTATATATGGGGGGTATATATGGAGTATACACAGACACTACAGTAGGTGCTCATGTGGTGTATATATATGGAGTATATAGAGAGTATATATAGTATATATGGGGTATATAGAGAGTGTATATAGTATATATGAGGAGTATATAGAGAGTATATATAGTATATAGAGAGTGTATATAGTATATATGGAGGGTATATATGGAGTATATAGAGAGTGTATATAGTATATATGGAGTATATAGAGAGTGTATATAGTATATATGGAGTATATAGAGAGTGTATATAGTATATATGGGGGTATATATGGAGTATATAGAGGGTGTATATAGTATATATGGGGGTATATATGGAGTATATAGAGAGTGTATATAGTATATATGGAGTATATAGAGAGTGTATATAGTATATATGGGGGGTATATATGGAGTGTATATAGTATATATGGAGTATATAGAGAGTGTATATAGTATATATGGGGGTATATATGGAGTATATAGAGAGTGTATATAGTATATATGGGGGTATATATGGAGTATATAGAGAGTGTATATAGTATATATGGGGGTATATATGGAGTATATAGAGAGTGTATATAGTATATATGGGGGTATATATGGAGTATATAGAGAGTGTATATAGTATATATGGAGTATATAGAGAGTGTATATAGTATATATGGGGGGTATATATGGAGTATATATAGAGAGTGTATATAGTATATATGGGGGTATATATGGAGTATATAGAGGGTGTATATAGTATATATGGGGGGTATATATGGAGTATATAGTATATATGAGGGGTATATATGGAGTATATAGAGTGTATATAGTATATATGAGGGGTATATATGGAGTATATAGAGAGTGTATATAGTATATATGGGGGGTATATATGGAGTATATAGAGTGTATATAGTATATATGAGGGGTATATATGGAGTATATAGAGAGTGTATATAGTATATATGGGGGTATATATGGAGTATATAGAGAGTGTATATAGTATATATGGAGTATATAGAGAGTGTATATAGTATATATGGAGTATATATAGAGAGTGTATATAGTATATATGGGGGTATATAAGGAGTGTATATAGTATATATGGGGGGTATATATGGAGTATATAGAGAGTGTATATAGTATATATGAGGAGTATATAGAGAGTATATATAGTATATAGAGAGTGTATATAGTATATATGGAGGGTATATATGGAGTATATAGAGAGTGTATATAGTATATATGGAGTATATAGAGAGTGTATATAGTATATATGGAGTATATAGAGAGTGTATATAGTATATATGGGGGGTATATATGGAGTATATAGAGAGTGTATATAGTATATATGGGCGGTATATATGGAGTATATAGAGAGTGTATATAGTATATATGAGGGGTATATATGGAGTGTATATAGTATATATGGGGGGTATATATGGAGTATACACAGACACTACAGTAGGTGCTCATGTGGTGTATATATATGGAGTATATAGAGAGTATATATAGTATATATGGGGTATATAGAGAGTGTATATAGTATATATGAGGAGTATATAGAGAGTATATATAGTATATAGAGAGTGTATATAGTATATATGGAGGGTATATATGGAGTATATAGAGAGTGTATATAGTATATATGGAGTATATAGAGAGTGTATATAGTATATATGGAGTATATAGAGAGTGTATATAGTATATATGGGGGTATATATGGAGTATATAGAGGGTGTATATAGTATATATGGGGGTATATATGGAGTATATAGAGAGTGTATATAGTATATATGGAGTATATAGAGAGTGTATATAGTATATATGGGGGGTATATATGGAGTGTATATAGTATATATGGAGTATATAGAGAGTGTATATAGTATATATGGGGGTATATATGGAGTATATAGAGAGTGTATATAGTATATATGGGGGTATATATGGAGTATATAGAGAGTGTATATAGTATATATGGGGGTATATATGGAGTATATAGAGAGTGTATATAGTATATATGGGGGTATATATGGAGTATATAGAGAGTGTATATAGTATATATGGAGTATATAGAGAGTGTATATAGTATATATGGGGGGTATATATGGAGTATATAGAGAGTGTATATAGTATATATGGAGTATATATAGAGTGTATATAGTATATATGGGGGTATATATGGAGTATATAGAGGGTGTATATAGTATATATGGGGGGTATATATGGAGTATATAGTATATATGAGGGGTATATATGGAGTATATAGAGTGTATATAGTATATATGAGGGGTATATATGGAGTGTATATAGTATATATGGGGGGTATATATGGAGTATATAGAGAGTGTATATAGTATATATGGGGGGTATATATGGAGTATATAGAGTGTATATAGTATATATGAGGGGTATATATGGAGTATATAGAGAGTGTATATAGTATATATGGGGGTATATATGGAGTATATAGAGAGTGTATATAGTATATATGGAGTATATAGAGAGTGTATATAGTATATATGGAGTATATATAGAGAGTGTATATAGTATATATGGGGGGTATATATGGAGTATATAGAGAGTGTATATAGTATGTATGGGGGTATATATGGAGTATATAGAGAGTGTATATAGTATATATGGAGTGTATATAGTATATATGGGGGGTATATATGGAGTATATAGAGAGTGTTTATAGTATATATGGAGTATATATAGAGTGTATATAGTATATATGGGGGTATATATGGAGTATATAGAGGGTGTATATAGTATATATGGAGTATATAGAGAGTGTAAAGAAAAGGTGTAAAAGTTGCGCCAACTCTTGGACAGAAGTGAAGCAGCCAACACAGCAATATGACCGTTGCAAGTGAAAGTTGGAGTGAAGAAGTGTGGCGCTAATGGGTGGTGGGACTCCTGTTGCTGAAACAGGTAGAGAAAGTGTTTAGGAGAGAGTAAAGACTCCTTTAGTGTAAAAGTGTTTGTAAAGTATACATAAAAATATATAGGTAATAAACACAGTGCAGGTGAAAACAGTGTGTGTTAAAGAGTATAAAACACTCAATAAAAAGAAAATTTAAAGGACACTAATTAAAAAGCAAAACATATATAGTACAGCAAATACATATCAATGCAAGGTGAGCTGAGTGTGTTAGTCCACAAAATTGGAGTTCAATGGAGGTAGCAGACCAGAGAAAGAACACCGGTATCTCCAACGGGAAAGAAATATGAATATATATACAGAGGAACTCAAAAGTCTTTTAAATGGCAAGATGGGATAGTCTCATTCAATCTCACGGTAATTAGATGTGAGATGTCTTCTCAAGAGGTAACCTGAGGGTTATAGGAAAAGGACCCGACCAATGTATTGGATCTTGGCTCAAATGGATAATTCCCACCAGGAGAGAGGCAGAAGCAAAAAGCAAAAGAATGCCCTTACCAGATCCGGTGGACTCACGGGCCGTAGCGGTGAGTCAAACGAGCCTGTACCGTTAAACGGTGTGGGGTGAAGGTGTGTGGGAGAACTTGTAAACCATCTTGTCAGCAGTCCTCATACGAAGCACCGATTTGGAGTCCGGGGTCCCCAGGGTATGGTTCCGATCGGCCGATCACCGTTTCCTCAGAAAGCCATCATATGTGCAAATAAGCAAAAAAGGAAAAAAAGGGAAGAACCACTCCACATGGTGTAAATCGTTGATTAGCAAAGAGCATAGAAGCACTTTATTTGAGGAGTGTACTCCAAAAAAATGTTGTTACAGGCAAAGGGCGGTAAAAACTCGGCCCAAAATAAATTAAAAACCGGCATAAAAGTAGTAAAAACAGGCGCAGTAGATAGTGGTGGGGTATACACACAGAACCCGACGCGTTTCGCCTCCTAAGGCTTCTGCTGGGGTATGAGTGTATATAGTATATATGGGGGGTATATATGGAGTATATAGAGAGTGTATATAGCATATATGGGGGTATATATGGAGTATATAGAGGGTGTATATAGTATATATGGGGGGTATATATGGAGTATATAGAGTGTATATAGTATATATGAGGGGTATATATGGAGTATATAGAGTGTATATAGTATATATGAGGGGTATATATGGAGTATATAGAGTGTATATAGTATATATGGGGGGTATATATGGAGTATATAGAGTGTATATAGTATATGTGAGGGGTATATATGGAGTATATAGAGTGTATATGGTATATATGGGGGGTATATATGGAGTGTATATAGTATATATGGAGTATATAGAGAGTGTATATAGTATATATGGGGGTATATATGGAGTATATAGAGAGTGTATATAGTATATATGGGGGTATATATGGAGTATATAGAGAGTGTATATAGTATATATGGGGGGTATATATGGAGTATATAGAGAGTGTATATAGTATATATGGGGGTATATATGGAGTATATAGAGAGTGTATATAGTATATATGGGGGTATATATGGAGTATATAGAGAGTGTATATAGTATATATGGGGGTATATATGGAGTATATAGAGAGTGTATATAGTATATATGGAGTATATAGAGAGTGTATATAGTATATATGGGGGTATATATGGAGTATATAGAGGGTGTATATAGTATATATGGGGTATATAGAGAGTGTATATAGTATATATGGAGTATATAGAGAGTGTATATAGTATATATGGGGGGTATATATGGAGTGTATATAGTATATATGGAGTATATAGAGAGTGTATATAGTATATATGGGGGGGTATATATGGAGTATATAGAGAGTGTATATAGTATATATGGGGGTATATATGGAGTATATAGAGAGTGTATATAGTATATATGGGGGGTATATATGGAGTATATAGAGGGTGTATATAGTATATATGGGGGGTATATATGGAGTATATAGAGAGTGTATATAGTATATATGGGGGGTATATATGGAGTATATAGAGAGTGTATATAGTATATATGGGGGGTATATATGGAGTATATAGAGAGTGTATATAGTATATATGGGGGGTATATATGGAGTATATAGAGAGTGTATATAGTATACATGGGGGGTATATATGGAGTATATAGAGGGTGTATATAGTATATATGGGGGTATATATGGAGTATATAGAGAGTGTATATAGTATATATGGGGGGTATATATGGAGTATATAGAGAGTGTATATAGTATATATGGGGGGTATATATGGAGTATATAGAGAGTGTATATAGTATATATGGAGTATATAGAGAGTGTATATAGTATATATGGGGGGTATATATGGAGTATATAGAGAGTGTATATAGTATATATGGGGGGTATATATGGAGTATATAGAGGGTGTATATAGTATATATGGGGGGTATATATGGAGTATATAGAGGGTGTATATAGTATATATGGGGGGTATATATGGAGTATATAGAGAGTGTATATAGTATATATGGGGGGTATATATGGAGTATATAGAGAGTGTATATAGTATATATGGAGTATATAGAGAGTGTATATAGTATATATGGGGGGTATATATGGAGTATATAGAGAGTGTATATAGTATATATGGGGGGTATATATGGAGTATATAGAGAGTGTATATAGTATATATGGGGGTATATATGGAGTATATAGAGAGTGTATATAGTATATATGGAGTATATAGAGAGTGTATATAGTATATATGGGGGGTATATATGGAGTGTATATAGTATATATGGAGTATATAGAGAGTGTATATAGTATATATGGGGGGGTATATATGGAGTATATAGAGAGTGTATATAGTATATATGGGGGTATATATGGAGTATATAGAGAGTGTATATAGTATATATGGGGGGTATATATGGAGTATATAGAGGGTGTATATAGTATATATGGAGTATATAGAGAGTGTATATAGTATATATGGGGGGTATATATGGAGTATATAGAGAGTGTATATAGTATACATGGGGGGTATATATGGAGTATATAGAGGGTGTATATAGTATATATGGGGGTATATATGGAGTATATAGAGAGTGTATATAGTATATATGGGGGGTATATATGGAGTATATAGAGAGTGTATATAGTATATATGGGGGGTATATATGGAGTATATAGAGAGTGTATATAGTATATATGGAGTATATAGAGAGTGTATATAGTATATATGGGGGGTATATATGGAGTATATAGAGAGTGTATGTAGTATATATGGGGGGTATATATGGAGTATATAGAGGGTGTATATAGTATATATGGGGGGTATATATGGAGTATATAGAGGGTGTATATAGTATATATGGGGGGTATATATGGAGTATATAGAGAGTGTATATAGTATATATGGGGGGTATATATGGAGTATATAGAGAGTGTATATAGTATATATGGAGTATATAGAGAGTGTATATAGTATATATGGGGGGTATATATGGAGTATATAGAGAGTGTATATAGTATATATGGGGGGTATATATGGAGTATATAGAGAGTGTATATAGTATATATGGGGGGTATATATGGAGTATATAGAGGGTGTATATAGTATATAGAGAGTGTATATAGTATATATGGGGGGTATATATGGAGTATATAGAGAGTGTATATAGTATATATGGGGGGTATATATGGAGTATATAGAGGGTGTATATAGTATATATGGGGGGTATATATGGAGTATATAGAGGGTGTATATGGGGGGTATATATGGAGTATATAGAGGGTGTATATAGTATATATGGGGGGTATATATGGAGTATATAGAGGGTGTATATAGTATATATGGGGGTATATATGGAGTATATAGAGAGTGTATATAGTATATATAGGGGGTATATATGGAGTATATAGAGAGTGTATATAGTATATATGGGGGTATATATGGAGTATATAGTGTATATAGTATATATGGGGGGTATATATGGAGTATATAGAGAGTGTATATAGTATATATGGGGGGTATATATGGAGTATATAGAGGGTGTATATAGTATATATGGGGGTATATATGGAGTATATAGAGGGTGTATATAGTATATATGGGGGTATATATGGAGTATATAGTGTATATAGTATATATGGGGGGTATATATGGAGTATATAGAGGGTGTATATAGTATATATGGGGGTATATATGGAGTATATAGTGTATATAGTATATATGGGGGTATATATGGAGTATATAGAGAGTGTATATAGTATATATGGGGGGTATATATGGAGTATATAGAGAGTGTATATAGTATATATGGGGGGTATATATGGAGTATACACAGACACTACAGTAGGTGCTCATGTGGTACACAGATTAGTCCTGTCCATGTAAGAAGGTTCTCCTAACGACAACTCGTTATGTGTATAGAAGACACCTGTCCACAGAATCTCTTCCATCCAATCCTCACCATCATGGGGAAGACCAAAGATCTGTCAGAGGATGTCGGGGAGAAGATTGGAGACCTGCACAAGGCTGGAATGGGCTACAAGACCATCAGCAAGAAGCTTGGTGAGGAGGAGACAACTGTTGGAGGGATTATTCACAAATGGAAGAAATACAAAATATCCATCAATTGTCCTCAGTCTGGAGCTCCATGGAAGATTTCTCCTCATGGGGTGAGGATGGTCATGAGAAAAGTGAGGGATCCGCCCAGAACTACATGGGAGGAGCTTGTGAAGGATCTCAAGGCAGTTGGGACCTCAGTCACCAAACAAACCATTGGTACCACAATACACCACCATGGATTGAAATCCTGCAGCCCCCGCAAGGTCCCTCCTCAGGAAGACACATGGAGAGGAACGTCTGAAGTCCACCAATCAACATCTAATGATTCAGAGAAGGAGAAAGTTCTGTGGTCAGAGGAGACCAAAATTCATCCCTACAGTCACACATCATCCCTACAGTCACACACCATCCCTACAGTCACATCATCATCCCTACAGTCACATCATCCCTACAGTCACACACCATCCCTACAGTCACACACCATCCCTACAGTCACACATCATCCCTACAGTCACATCATCCCTACAGTCACACACCATCCCTACAGTCACACCATCCCTACAGTCACACACCATCCCTACAGTCACACATCATCCCTACAGTCACATCATCCCTACAGTCACACACCATCCCTACAGTCACATCATCCCTACAGTCACATCATCCCTACAGTCACACATCATCCCTACAGTCACACACCATCCCTACAGTCACACATCATCCCTACAGTCACACATCATCCCTACAGTCACACATCATCCCTACAGTCACACATCATCCCTACAGTCACACATCATCCCTACAGTCACATCATCCCTACAGTCACATCATCCCTACAGTCACATCATCCCTACAGTCACACACCATCCCTACAGTCACATCATCCCTACAGTCACATCATCCCTACAGTCACACATCATCCCTACAGTCACACACCATCCCTACAGTCACACATCATCCCTACAGTCACACATCATCCCTACAGTCACACATCATCCCTACAGTCACACACCATCCCTACAGTC
This sequence comes from Lithobates septentrionalis, assembly GCA_037952835.1. NCBI lineage: Eukaryota > Metazoa > Chordata > Amphibia > Anura > Ranidae > Lithobates > Lithobates septentrionalis. The sequence goes on along the minus strand of JBBDGP010003956.1, from coordinate 125,090 downwards.
ACACATCATCCCTACAGTCACATCATCCCTACAGTCACATCATCCCTACAGTCACATCATCCCTACAGTCACATCATCCCTACAGTCACACCATCCCTACAGTCACATCATCCCTACAGTCACATCATCCCTACAGTCACATCACCCCTACAGTCACACATCATCCCTACAGTCACACATCATCCCTACAGTCACACATCATCCCTACAGTCACACATCATCCCTACAGTCACACATCATCCCTACAGTCACACATCATCCCTACAGTCACACATCATCCCTACAGTCACACATCATCCCTACAGTCACATCATCATCCCTACAGTCACATACCATCCCTACAGTCACATCATCCCTACAGTCACATCATCCCTACAGTCACACATCATCCCTACAGTCACACATCATCCCTACAGTCACACATCATCCCTACAGTCACACCCCATCCCTACAGTCACACCCCATCCCTACAGTCACATCATCCCTACAGTCACATCATCCCTACAGTCACATCATCCCTACAGTCACACACCATCCCTACAGTCACACACCATCCCTACAGTCACATCATCATCCCTACAGTCACACATCATCCCTACAGTCACACATCATCCCTACAGTCACATCATCCCTACAGTCACATCATCCCTACAGTCACACATCATCCCTACAGTCACACATCATCCCTACAGTCACACATCATCCCTACAGTCACATCATCATCCCTACAGTCACATCATCATCCCTACAGTCACATCATCATCCCTACAGTCACATCATCATCCCTACAGTCACACATCATCCCTACAGTCACACATCATCCCTACAGTCACACATCATCCCTACAGTCACACATCATCCCTACAGTCACACATCATCCCTACAGTCACATCATCATCCCTACAGTCACATCATCATCCCTACAGTCACACACCATCCCTACAGTCACATCATCCCTACAGTCACACATCATCCCTACAGTCACACACCATCCCTACAGTCTCATCATCATCCCTACAGTCTCATCATCATCCCTACAGTCTCATCATCATCCCTACAGTCACATCATCCCTACAGTCACACATCATCCCTACAGTCACACATCATCCCTACAGTCACACACCATCCCTACAGTCACCATCCCTACAGTCACACATCATCCCTACAGTCTCATCATCATCCCTACAGTCTCATCATCATCCCTACAGTCACATCATCCCTACAGTCACACACCATCCCTACAGTCACCATCCCTACAGTCACACATCATCCCTACAGTCTCATCATCATCCCTACAGTCACATCATCCCTACAGTCACACATCATCCCTACAGTCACCATCCCTACAGTCACATCATCCCTACAGTCACCATCCCTACAGTCGCACATCATCCCTACAGTCACCATCCCTACAGTCACACACCATCCCTACAGTCACCATCCCTACAGTCACACATCATCCCTACAGTCACCATACCTACAGTCACACACCATCCCTACAGTCACACCATCCCTACAGTCACCATCCCTACAGTCACACCATCCCTACAGTCACATCATCCCTACAGTCACACACCATCCCTACAGTCACATCATCCCTACAGTCACACATCATCCCTACAGTCACATCATCCCTACAGTCACACATCATCCCTACAGTCACATCATCCCTACAGTCACACATCATCCCTACAGTCACACACCATCCCTACAGTCACACACCATCCCTACAGTCACACACCATCCCTACAGTCACACATCATCCCTACAGTCTCATCATCCCTACAGTCACATCATCCCTACAGTCACACATCATCCCTACAGTCACATCATCCCTACAGTCACACATCATCCCTACAGTCACACATCATCCCTACAGTCACACATCATCCCTACAGTCACACATCATCCCTACAGTCACATCATCCCTACAGTCACATCATCCCTACAGTCACATCATCCCTACAGTCACATCATCCCTACAGTCACACACCATCCCTACAGTCACACATCATCCCTACAGTCACACACCATCCCTACAGTCACACATCATCCCTACAGTCACACATCATCCCTACAGTCACATCATCATCCCTACAGTCACATACCATCCCTACAGTCACATCATCCCTACAGTCACATCATCCCTACAGTCACATCACCCCTACAGTCACACATCATCCCTACAGTCACACATCATCCCTACAGTCACACATCATCCCTACAGTCACACATCATCCCTACAGTCACACATCATCCCTACAGTCACATCATCATCCCTACAGTCACATACCATCCCTACAGTCACATCATCCCTACAGTCACATCATCCCTACAGTCACACATCATCCCTACAGTCACACATCATCCCTACAGTCACACATCATCCCTACAGTCACACCCCATCCCTACAGTCACACCCCATCCCTACAGTCACATCATCCCTACAGTCACACATCATCCCTACAGTCACATCATCCCTACAGTCACATCATCCCTACAGTCACATCATCCCTACAGTCACACACCATCCCTACAGTCACACACCATCCCTACAGTCACATCATCATCCCTACAGTCACACATCATCCCTACAGTCACACATCATCCCTACAGTCACATCATCCCTACAGTCACATCATCCCTACAGTCACACATCATCCCTACAGTCACACATCATCCCTACAGTCACACATCATCCCTACAGTCACATCATCATCCCTACAGTCACATCATCATCCCTACAGTCACATCATCATCCCTACAGTCACACATCATCCCTACAGTCACACATCATCCCTACAGTCACACATCATCCCTACAGTCACACATCATCCCTACAGTCACATCATCATCCCTACAGTCACATCATCATCCCTACAGTCACACACCATCCCTACAGTCACATCATCCCTACAGTCACACATCATCCCTACAGTCACACACCATCCCTACAGTCTCATCATCATCCCTACAGTCTCATCATCATCCCTACAGTCTCATCATCATCCCTACAGTCACATCATCCCTACAGTCACACACCATCCCTACAGTCACACATCATCCCTACAGTCACACATCATCCCTACAGTCACACACCATCCCTACAGTCACCATCCCTACAGTCACACATCATCCCTACAGTCTCATCATCATCCCTACAGTCTCATCATCATCCCTACAGTCTCATCATCATCCCTACAGTCTCATCATCATCCCTACAGTCACATCATCCCTACAGTCACACACCATCCCTACAGTCACCATCCCTACAGTCACACATCATCCCTACAGTCTCATCATCATCCCTACAGTCACATCATCCCTACAGTCACACATCATCCCTACAGTCACCATCCCTACAGTCACATCATCCCTACAGTCACCATCCCTACAGTCGCACATCATCCCTACAGTCACCATCCCTACAGTCACACACCATCCCTACAGTCACCATCCCTACAGTCACACATCATCCCTACAGTCACCATACCTACAGTCACACACCATCCCTACAGTCACACCATCCCTACAGTCACCATCCCTACAGTCACACCATCCCTACAGTCACATCATCATCCCTACAGTCACATCATCCCTACAGTCACATCATCCCTACAGTCACACCATCCCTACAGTCACATCATCCCTACAGTCACACCATCCCTACAGTCACATCATCCCTACAGTCACACCATCCCTACAGTCACATCATCCCTACAGTCACACCATCCCTACAGTCACATCATCCCTACAGTCACACCATCCCTACAGTCACACCATCCCTACAGTCACACATCATCCCTACAGTCACATCATCCCTACAGTCACATCATCCCTACAGTCACACCATCCCTACAGTCACATCATCCCTACAGTCACATCATCCCTACAGTCACACATCATCCCTACAGTCACACATCATCCCTACAGTCACACATCATCCCTACAGTCACACACCATCCCTACAGTCACACATCATCCCTACAGTCACATCATCCCTACAGTCACATCATCCCTACAGTCACCATCCCTACAGTCACACATCATCCCTACAGTCACACATCATCCCTACAGTCACACCCCATCCCTACAGTCACACACCATCCCTACAGTCACCATCCCTACAGTCACACATCATCCCTACAGTCACACATCATCCCTACAGTCACCATCCCTACAGTCACACATCATCCCTACAGTCACACATCATCCCTACAGTCACATCATCATCCCTACAGTCACACATCATCCCTACAGTCACACATCATCCCTACAGTCACACCCCATCCCTACAGTCACATCATCCCTACAGTCACACATCATCATCCCTACAGTCACACACCATCCCTACAGTCACACACGGAGGTGGAAATGATGATTTGGGGTGTTTCTCTGATAAAGGTTCAGGCCGACTTTGCCGCATTGAGGGTCCAATGGGCGGGGCCATGTATTGTAAGATCTTGGAGGAGAACCTTCTTCCCTCATCCAGAACACTGAAGATGGGTCATGGATGGGTCTTCCAGCATGACAATGACCCAAAACATATCACCAAGGCAACAAAGGAGGGGCTCCAGAAGAAGCACATGAAGGTCATGGAGTGGCCTATCCAGTCTCCAGACCTTAATCCTATAGAAAATGTATGGAGGAGATGAAACTTCGAGTTGCCAAGAAACCTTCAGGATTTAGAGAAGATCTGTAAAGAGAAAATCCCTCCTGAGATGTGTGGAAACTGATCACCACCTACAAGAAACGTCTGACCTCTGTGATCACCAACAAGGGTTTCTCCACCAACTACTAAGGGGAGCAAATACTTATTTTACTCCATTTATAACATTTGTATTGTGTGATTTTTCTGGATGTTTGGTTGATATTCTGTCTCTATCATATAAAATACACCTCTGATAAATATTATAGACCCTTCATTTCTATGTAAGGGGGCAAAACTTACACCATCTGCAGGGGAAACGATCGTTATCCCCCCCCTGTATGATGGACCTCATTACCAGATCCCTGGTTATTAGTGGCCTGCTAAGCTAGTGACAAGATGTCCTAATGGGTTTTATGTCCCCGGTCTGGATGAAATGGGTTTTATGTCCCCGGTCTGGATGAAATGGGTTTTATGTCCCCGGTCTGGATGAACAGCCTGTGATGGGTATATGATGGACCCTTATTGGTGGCCTGCTAAGCAGAGATACGGCAGTATGATAATAGCCAATCCTGAGTTGAAATGAAATTTCGGGACCCTCAGAGAAATGTTTAATCGCAGATAAGTTCCGAGGGTTCTATATTTGGGGGGGGGGGGGGGTCTGTTCTATATTTTGGGGGAGAGGCTCTGTGTCCCCTCTCTTAACAAATGCCACTGCTGGAAGGAGAATTGTAAGGCTGCCCTGTGTCTTCTCACACAGATTTGGGGTGTCCAGACATCATTATCTCTTATCTTCTGCTGTTTCCACAGGTAACCCTGACCTCACAGGTGACCCCACCCTACCGGTGACCCCAGTGATGGCCACTCCCTCCTCAGGTAAACACAATTCTGAATGCGTCAGTTAGAGTATCACTCCGGGATGGAATTTCTTTCAATATATCTGGTGGGGTCCTTTTAATATGGTGGACCCTTGAGGAGAATTGGGGGTAGATTAGGGGAAAGAATGGGGGAGGGGATAAAAAGAATTACCCTGGACCTAACAGTTGCATAACCTAAGCGACAGGTTCTCTTTATTGTCTTCTTCCCCCAACAAGAATTCCTCCATCATTTTAGATACCCTGGCAGGGCAAGAGGAGGAACAATGGTCCTGACCTCCCATGACAGGAAGTGTACATAGATTAGATAAGACGGGAAGTGGGTTAAGGGTTGGGGATTGGGGATCAGGCTAATATTAGGGATTTGATGTTGTACTCATGTTCAGGGTTGGCAGTTGGTGCATGTTTAGGGTTGGGGGTCAGGCTCATATTAGGGATTTGATGTTGGACTCATGTTCAGGGTTGGGGATTGGCCCATACTTAGAGTTGTATGTTGGCCCATGTTCGAGTATGGGGGTTGGCCCATGTTTATGGTTAGGGGTTGGCCCATACTTAGGATTGTAGGTTAGCCCATGTTCAGGGTTGGGGGTTGGCCCATGTTCGGGGTTGTAGGATGGCCAATGTTCAGGTTTGGGGATTGGCCCATGTTCAGGTTTGGGGATTGGCCCATGTTCAGGTTTGGGGATTGGCCCATGTTCAGGTTTGGGGGTTGGCCCATGTTCAGGTTTGGGGGTTGGCCCATGTTGGGGGTTGGCCCATGTTAAGGGTTGGGGGTTGGCCCATATTTAGGGTTGTAGGTTGGCCCATGTTCAGTTTTGGGGGTTGGCCCATGTTTAGGGTTTGAGGGTTGGCCTATGTTTAGGGTTTGGGGGTTGGCCCATGTTGAAGTTTGGGGGTTGGCCCATATTCAGGGTTGAGGGTTGGCCCATGTTCAGGGTTGGCCCATGTTCAGGGTTCGGGGTCAGCCCATGTTGGGGGTTGGCCCATGTTCAGGGTTGTAGGTTGGCTTATGTTCAGGGTTGGCCCATGTTCACGGTTGGGGGTTAGCCCATGTTTAGGGTTGGGGGTTGGCCCATATTTAGGGTTGTAGGATGGCCAATGTTCAGGTTTGGGGATTGGCCCATGTTCAGGTTTGGGGATTGGCCCATGTTCAGGTTTGGGGATTGGCCCATGTTCAGGTTTGGGGGTTGGCCCATGTTCAGGTTTGGGGGTTGGCCCATGTTGGGGGTTGGCCCATGTTAAGGGTTGGGGGTTGGCCCATATTTAGGGTTGTAGGTTGGCCCATGTTCAGTTTTGGGGGTTGGCCCATGTTTAGGGTTTGAGGGTTGGCCTATGTTTAGGGTTTGGGGGTTGGCCCATGTTGAAGTTTGGGGGTTGGCCCATATTCAGGGTTGAGGGTTGGCCCATGTTCAGGGTTGGCCCATGTTCAGGGTTGGCCCATGTTCAGGGTTCGGGGTCAGCCCATGTTGGGGGTTGGCCCATGTTCAGGGTTGTAGGTTGGCTTATGTTCAGGGTTGGCCCATGTTCACGGTTGGGGGTTAGCCCATGTTTAGGGTTGGGGGTTGGCCCATATTTAGGGTTGTAGGATGGCCAATGTTCAGGTTTGGGGATTGGCCCATGTTCAGGCTTGGGGGTTGGCCCATGTTGGGGGTTGGCCCATGTTAAGGGTTGGGGGTTGGCCCATATTTAGGGTTGTAGGTTGGCCCATGTTCAGGTTTGGGGGTTGGCCCATGTTCAGGTTTGGGGGTTGGCCCATGTTCAGGTTTGGGGGTTGGCCCATGTTCAGGTTTGGGGGTTGGCCCATGTTCAGGTTTGGGGGTTGGCCCATGTTTAGGGTTTGAGGGTTGGCCCATGTTCAGGTTTGGGGGTTGGCCCATGTTCAGGTTTGGGGGTTGGCCCATGTTTAGGGTTTGAGGGTTGGCCCATGTTTAGGGTTTGGGGGTTGGCCCATGTTTAGGGTTTGGGGGTTGGCCCATGTTCAGCTTTGGGGGTTGGCCCATGTTCAGGGTTTGAGGGTTGGCCCATGTTCAGGGTTTGAGGGTTGGCCCATGTTTAGGGTTTGGGGGTTGGCCCATGTTTAGGGTTTGGGGGTTGTCCCATGTTGAAGGTTGGGGGTTGGCCCATGTTCAGGGTTGAGGGTTGGTCAATGTTGAGGGTTGGCCCATGTTCAGGGTTGGGGGTCAGCCCATGTTGGGGGTTGGCCCATGTTCAGGGTTGAGGGTTGGCTTATGTTCAGGGTTGGCCCATGTTCAAGGTTGGGGGTCAGCCCATTTTGGGGGTTGGCCTATGTTCAGGGTTGAGGGTTGGCTTATGTTCAGGGTTGGCCCATGTTCAAGGTTGGGGGTCAGCCCATGTTCAGGGTTGAGGGTTGGCCCATGTTCAGGGTTGAGAGTTGGCCCATGTTTAGGGTTGGCCCATGTTCAGTGTTGAGGGTTGGCCCATGTTCAGGGTTGAGAGTTGGCCCATGTTTAGGGTTGAGGGTTGGCCCATGTTCAGGGTTAGGGGTTGGCCCATGTTCAGTGTTGAGGGTTGGCCCATGTTCAGGGTTAGGGGTTGGCCCATGTTCAGGGTTAGGGGTTGGCCCATGTTCAGTGTTGAGGGTTGGCCCATGTTCAGGGTTGAGGGTTGGCCCATGTTCAGGGTTGAGGGTTGGCCCATGTTCAGGGTTGGGGGTTGGCCCATGTTCAGGGTTGGGGGTTGGCCCATGTTCAGGGTTGGGGGTTGGCCCATGTTCAGGGTTGGGGTTTGGCCCATGTTCAGGGTGAGGGGTTGTCTCGTGTTCAGGGTTGGGGTTGGCCCTTGGTTGGGTTTGGCCCATGTTCGGTGTTGGGGTTGGCCCATGTTTGGTGTTGAAATTGGCCCATGTTTGGGTTGAGGGTTGGCCCATGTTCAGGGTTGAGGGTTGGCCCATGTTCAGGGTTGAGGGTTGGCCCATGTTCAGGGTTGAGGGTTGGCCCATGTTCAGGGTTGAGGGTTGGCCCATGTTCAGGGTTGAGGGTTGGCCCATGTTCAGGGTTGAGGGTTGGCCCATGTTCAGGGTTGAGGGTTGGCCCATGTTTAGGGTTGAGGGTTGGCCCATGTTCAGGGTTGAGGGTTGGCCCATGTTCAGGGTTGAGGGTTGGCCCATGTTCAGGGTTGAGGGTTGGCCCATGTTTAGGGTTGAGGGTTGGCCCATGTTTAGGGTTGAGGGTTGGCCCATGTTTAGGGTTGAGGGTTGGCCCATGTTTAGGGTTGAGGGTTGGCCCATGTTTAGGGTTGAGGGTTGGCCCATGTTTAGGGTTGAGGGTTGGCCCATGTTCAGGGTTGAGGGTTGGCCCATGTTGAGGGTTGGCCCATGTTGAGGGTTGGCCCATGTTCAGGGTTGAGGGTTGGCCCATGTTCAGGGTTGAGGGTTGGCCCATGTTCAGGGTTGAGGGTTGGCCCATGTTCAGGGTTGAGGGTTGGCCCATGTTCAGGGTTGAGGGTTGGCCCATGTTCAGGGTTGAGGGTTGGCCCATGTTCAGGGTTGGGGGTTGGCCCATGTTCAGGGTTGGGGGTTGGCCCATGTTCAGGGTTGGGGGTTGGCCCATGTTCAGGGTTGGGGTTTGGCCCATGTTCAGGGTGAGGGGTTGTCTCGTGTTCAGGGTTGGGGTTGGCCCTTGGTTGGGTTTGGCCCATGTTCGGTGTTGGGGTTGGCCCATGTTTGGTGTTGAAATTGGCCCATGTTTGGGTTGAGGGTTGGCCCATGTTCAGGGTTGAGGGTTGGCCCATGTTCAGGGTTGAGGGTTGGCCCATGTTCAGGGTTGAGGGTTGGCCCATGTTCAGGGTTGAGGGTTGGCCCATGTTCAGGGTTGAGGGTTGGCCCATGTTCAGGGTTGAGGGTTGGCCCATGTTTAGGGTTGAGGGTTGGCCCATGTTCAGGGTTGAGGGTTGGCCCATGTTCAGGGTTGAGGGTTGGCCCATGTTCAGGGTTGAGGGTTGGCCCATGTTTAGGGTTGAGGGTTGGCCCATGTTTAGGGTTGAGGGTTGGCCCATGTTTAGGGTTGAGGGTTGGCCCATGTTTAGGGTTGAGGGTTGGCCCATGTTCAGGGTTGAGGGTTGGCCCATGTTGAGGGTTGGCCCATGTTCAGGGTTGAGGGTTGGCCCATGTTCAGGGTTGAGGGTTGGCCCATGTTCAGGGTTGAGGGTTGGCCCATGTTCAGGGTTGAGGGTTGGCCCATGTTCAGGGTTGAGGGTTGGCCCATGTTCAGGGTTGAGGGTTGGCCCATGTTCAGGGTTGAGGGTTGGCCCATGTTCAGGGTTGAGGGTTGGCCCATGTTGAGGGTTGGCCCATGTTCAGGGTTGAGGGTTGGTCCATGTTCAGGGTTGAGGGTTGGCCCATGTTCAGGGTTGAGGGTTGGCCCATGTTCAGGGTTGAGGGTTGGCCCATGTTCAGGGTTGGGGATTGGCCCATGTTCAGGGTTGGGGATTGGCCCATGTTCAGGGTTGGGGATTGGCCCATGTTCAGGGTTGGGGGTTGGCCCATGTTCAGGGTTGGGGGTTGGCCCATGTTCAGGGTTGGGGGTTGGCCCATGTTCAGGGTTGGGGGTTGGCCCATGTTCAGGGTTGGGGGTTGGCCCATGTTCAGGGTTGGGGGTTGGCCCATGTTCAGGGTTGGGGGTTGGCCCATGTTCAGGGTTGGGGGTTGGCCCATGTTCAGGGTTGGGGGTTATCTCGTGTTCAGGGTTGGGGGTTATCTCGTGTTCAGGGTTGGGGGTTATCTCGTGTTCAGGGTTGGGGTTGGCCCTTGGTTGGGTTTGGCCCATGTTTGGTGTTGGAATTGGCCCATGTTTGGTGTTGGAATTGGCCCATGTTCGGGTTGAGGGTTGGCCCATGTTCAGGGTTGAGGGTTGGCCCATGTTCAGGGTTGGGGGTTGGCCCATGTTCAGGGTTGGGGGTTATCTCGTGTTCAGGGTTGGGGGTTATCTCGTGTTCAGGGTTGGGGGTTATCTCGTGTTCAGGGTTGGGGTTGGCCCATGTTTGGTGTTGGAATTGGCCCATGTTTGGTGTTGGAATTGGCCCATGTTCGGGTTGAGGGTTGGCCCATGTTCAGGGTTGAGGGTTGGCCCATGTTCAGGGTTGGGGGTTATCTCGTGTTCAGGGTTGGGGTTGGCCCATGTTTAGGTTTGGCCCATGTTCAGTGTTGGGGGTTGGCCCATGTTCAGGGTTGGGGGTTATCTCGTGTTCAGGGTTGGGGTTGGCCCTTGGTTGGGTTTGGCCCATGTTCGGTGTTGGGGTTGGCCCATGTTTGGTGTTGGAATTGGCCCATGTTCGGGTTGAGGGTTGGCCCATGTTCAGGGTTGAGGGTTGGCCCATGTTTAGGTTTGGCCCATGTTGAGGGTTGGCCCATGTTTAGGTTTGGCCCATGTTTAGGGTGGGAGTTGGCCCAAGTTTGAGGTTTGGGCTCATGTTTGTGGTAAAAAGTTATTCTCCGGTTTAAAGTTAGGAGTTGGGGTCACGGTAGGAATTCAGTGTGGGGTTTGTTCACAATTGGGGGTTGGGTGTGAGGAACAATTTGGGGGTATCTGTTTTCTTGTTTGCTCTTTATGATGCCACTCCTCTCCTTGTCCCCTAAAGGCCGGAAACACTTTGTAGACCAGCATAAAGAGGAACTGATCCGTCATATAGACAATGTAGATGTGGTCCTATCACAGTTGATGCAGGACAAACTTCTCTTCTCTGAGGATTATGAAGCTGTGACGACCAGAAAAACGAGCCAGGATAGGATGAACAAACTCTTCTCTGTCATCCAGCACTGGACCAACTCCCAGAAGGACAAACTCTACCAAGTCCTGAAAAGGAACTATCCGGCCACAGTGTCAATTATGGAGAAGGCAACGAATCAAGGTACACCTACCTGCATGCTTAGTACCTTCCTGGTCAGAGCACTATGGGCACCTGCACTACATGGCCAGAGGACTGTCCAACAACCCAAGACTATCAATATAAAGTCCATCCCCCATTATCTGCTATCAAAACCTCCTCTGATGGTCCTCTACATTTGAGCCCAACCAGTATTCCAGATTCTAGAGGAGCTTTCCTGTTAAGGCCAAAGGTCAGTATTAGGAGACCTGAGTAGGAAAGTATCGGAATGTCAGTCTGACCTCTCATCACTAAACTAAGGCTATTCATTTGGAGGCTGTCCTCCGTCCTCTGTTACGGCCTTCACAGGAAAGCTCCTCTAGATTCTGGAACACTGGTTGGGCTCAAATGTAGAGGACCATCAGTGGAGGCTTTGATGGCAGCCAATGGAGGATGGACTTTATATTGATGCCCCTGGCTTGTAGACCAGATGTTAGACAGACTGGTGTCCTTTGGCCATGTAGTGCAGATACCCATAGATTTTTTTCAGGTAAGCCACAAGTACATAGTGTTGGTGTTGGTGGGGGTGGAGAGGACGATGGATGGATCATTTTTGGAGGGATGGTTCAAAGGTGGAGCAAAGGCTGAGAACGAACTAGAAGAGAGGTCTAGACACATCGCCTTGTGTGCCCACCATGGCAGTTTATCCACTTAAGGACCCCGCCTTTTCTGGCACTCTTTGTTTACAAGTAAAAATCAGTATTTTTTTTTTTTTTTGCTAGAAATTTACTTAAAACCCCCAATGTAATATTTTTTAGCAGAGGCCCTAGAGCCGCGATATGGAATTAGCGAACCTCCAGCTGTTGCAGAACTACAAGTCCCATGAGGCATAGCAAGACTCTGACAGCCAAAAGTATGACACCCAGAGGCAGAGGTATGATGGGACTTGTAGTTTTGCAACAGCTGGAGGTCCCCTAATTGCATATCCCTGCCCTAGAGAATAAAATGGTGGTCGTTGCAATTTTTTATGTCACGGTATTTGTGCAGCGTTTTTTTTTTTAAATGCAATTTTTGGGGAAAAAATACACTTTAATTGATATTAATGTAAAAAAACACAACGTAATACCCAATTGTTTGGAAAAATGTAAAAAGATGATGTTACGCCGAGTAAATGGATACCCAACATGTCACGCTTTAAAATTCTACACGATCATGGAATGGCGCCAAACTGGGATACTTAAAAAAATCTCCTTAGGCGTCGCTTTAAATTTTCTTTACAGGTTACCAGTTTAGAGTTACAGAGGAGGTCTAGTGCTAGAATTATTCCTCTCGCTATAACGTTTGTGGCGATACCTCACATGTGTGGTGTGTTCACCGTTTACACATCTTTAAGTTTGTTTCTGCGTGCGAGCACGGTAGGATGGGGGGCGCTTTAATTTTTTTTTTTTTTTTTTTTTTTTAACATTGTCCCTTTAAAAAAAAATTTTCTTATTTATTTTATTTTTATTTGTTTTTTTACATTGTCCTTTTTAATTTTTTTTCTTATTTATTTTCTTTCTTTTTTTTACACTGTCCCTTTAATTTTTTTTTTTTTCTTATTTATTTTATTTTATTTTATTTTAAAATACCAAATCTCCTCCTACCCTTGAAAGCCCAAAAAACAAAAACATTGATCTGATGCTTTAAAAAAAAATTGTTTTTATTTCGCCTTAGACCGGAAGTGATGTCATGATGTCCCTCTGGTCCTCCTAGGTCATAGAGGTGATCAGAGACGATCTGGTCTCTGTTCACCTCTGTGATCAGCTGTGGGAACCATCAGATCACTGGTGGGGGGGGGGGGGGGGAGTTATTGTCTTTTGACTTGACTTGAAATTCAAAATATCTATTTTTTATTTTTTTCCAATTTCCAAACAGTAACGGATGAAGAATTTGCAACGCACGTGGAGACACACAAGGAGAACATCAAATACCATTTTGAGTTAATAAAGGACCGGAACTCCCGCCTGGGGGAGAGCACCCCCCTGTGGAGGAGGTACACCCCCCTGGTGCTCTTGCTGAAGTTTCGGAGCGAAGAGGAGAAGAAGCGGGAGTTGAGTTCTTCGGGGGAGGAGCAAGCGCAAATATTGATTGACAGGTCTTCTGAGGAGTATTCTCCGACCTCCATCGAGGAGCTGTTCAACCCGGGGGACTCCGGGGGCGCTCCAAAGACTGTGATCATACACGGACCGGCCGGCATCGGGAAATCTCTGACCGGCCGCAAGATTATCTTTGACTGGGCCACCAAAAATCTCTACAAAGACAAGTTCGACTTCCTGTTCTATCTAAGCTACAAGGATTTCACCAAGATCACTGGCAATCTAAGCTTAGCTGGACTTATCAACAAGACCAGCCGACTGAATTTCTCCCCCGATGTCATGAGGTACATCCTGAGCAATGGGGAAAGAGTGGGGTTCTTGATTGCCAGCTTTGACGAAATGAAATGCAGTTTGAAGGAGCAGAGCGAGATCTGCCAAGACCCGTTTAAGGAGGCCAACAGAGATGTCCTCCTGAGGAGCCTGCTGAAGGGACAGCTAGTCAAGGGAGCTTCTCTGATCATCACCACCAGACCCTTTCTACTGGAACAGCTGCAGACGTTCCTACCAGATCTGCCCCGGCTTGTGGAAATCGTTGGGTATACAGCAGACGCCCGGGAGCATTACATCCAGATGTACTTCGGGAAGAGAGACTCGGAGAAGGCGGTTGACATAACCAGGAGGAATGAGGTTCTCTTCAGTCTCTGCACTGTGCCGTTCATGTGTTGGGTCATCTCCACTGTCACCAAACAACAGATTTCAAAGTATCCCTCCAATTTCACAACAGACACCTCCATGTTCCTCTACTACCTAAAGGGTTTGATCATCTACCACAGCAGGAACGGCGGCATGGTTCACTGCCTGAAGAAGGTCTGTGCCTTGGCCAATGAAGGCGTTTTGAACCAAAAGGTCCTCTTCGAAGAAGAAGACCTGAGAAGACACAAACTTTCCGTGTCTCTGGTGGAATCCGTATTCCTGAGCAACGTCTTTTTCCATGGCGACATCGGGAAGCGCACCTGTTACAGCTTTATCCATCACAGCTTTCAGGAGTTCCTGGCTGTGCTGCACTACACCATGCCTGGGGAGAGAGAGAGCGGCAAATCCGGAATGAGGGTGGTGAGAGAGAGTACTTACCTGCCGGAGATCTGTAAGGGACAATCCTTAATGGACCTGCTGGAAAAACACCCCCATTTGGCCCTGCCCATCAGATTTCTCTTCGGCCTCCTAAATCAAACGCAGATTGAAGACTTCAACAAGAGCGCCGACTGTAACCTGTCCTTCCAAGGCACCACGGCCTTGATCACGTGGCTCTTTGGAGGCGAGATAACTCAGTTCGATACGGAGCACATGTTGTTCCTGTACGAGACGCGGGATGATGAGTTCATGCAGTACGTGGTGTCACGTGCCGTGAATCTGACCTTCTCGCAGTGCCAGAAATCCGACAACTGGGTTTACCAACTGGCCTTCTGCTTAAAGGCGTGTGAGGGCAAGAAAGTCACTCTGTCCGGGTATGTGCTGAATAAGGAACACATGTCTGCTTTAGTTCCTGTGCTGAAGAAGTGTTCCCAGGTTTGGTAAGTGTCCCATGGGTCAGGACTCACCTTCCATTATTGGGGACCCACTTTTTTCTAATAGTTTCCTGAACTTGTGTTTTTATTGCAGCTTCCGAAGTTGTCGCTTTGCGGATGACGTGAACTCTACTTCCGGCTGGAAAAACTCGTTGTTTGCATCGCTGGTCATCCAAGACAGTAAAATCGAAGACTTGTGGTAAGAAGAAGTCCTTGTTTCCATTATCACCTATATGTAGGAGACCCCTTTAACCTAAGAGACCTTTCATAACCCCCACCATATCTGTATAGTACTGGAGGCACCTCACACCATACCTGTACAGTACTGGAGGCACCTCACACCATATCTGTACAGTACTGGAGGCACCTCACACCATACCTGTACAGTACTGGAGGCTCCCCACACCATACCTGTACAGTACTGGAGGCTCCCCACACCATACCTGTACAGTACTGGAGGCACCTCACACCATACCTGTACAGTACTGGAGGCACCCCACACCATACCTGTACAGTACTGGAGGCTCCCCACACCATACCTGTACAGTACTGGAGGCACCCCACACCATACCTGTACAGTACTGGAGGCACCTCACACCATACCTGTACAGTACTGGAGGCTCCCCACACCATACCTGTACAGTACTGGAGGCTCCCCACACCATACCTGTACAGTACTGGAGGCACCTCACACCATACCTGTACAGTACTGGAGGCTCCCCACACCATACCTGTACAGTACTGGAGGCACCCCACACCATACCTGTAC
This sequence comes from Lithobates septentrionalis, assembly GCA_037952835.1. Lineage (NCBI taxonomy): Eukaryota > Metazoa > Chordata > Amphibia > Anura > Ranidae > Lithobates > Lithobates septentrionalis. The sequence continues at coordinate 109,338 of JBBDGP010003956.1, read as the reverse complement.
AGTACTGGAGGCACCTCACACCATACCTGTACAGTACTGGAGGCTCCCCACACCATACCTGTACAGTACTGGAGGCTCCCCACACCATACCTGTACAGTACTGGAGGCACCTCACACCATACCTGTACAGTACTGGAGGCACCTCACACCATATCTGTACAGTACTGGAGGCACCTCACACCATACCTGTACAGTACTGGAGGCACCTCACACCATATCTGTACAGTACTGGAGGCACCTCACACCATACCTGTACAGTACTGGAGGCTCCCCACACCATACCTGTACAGTACTGGAGGCTCCCCACACCATACCTGTACAGTACTGGAGGCACCCCACACCATACCTGTACAGTACTGGAGGCACCCCACACCATACCTGTACAGTACTGGAGGCTCCCCACACCATACCTGTACAGTACTGGAGGCACCCCACACCATACCTGTACAGTACTGGAGGCACCTCACACCATACCTGTACAGTACTGGAGGCTCCCCACACCATACCTGTACAGTACTGGAGGCACCCCACACCATACCTGTACAGTACTGGAGGCACCTCACACCATACCTGTACAGTACTGGAGGCTCCCCACACCATACCTGTACAGTACTGGAGGCTCCCCACACCATACCTGTACAGTACTGGAGGCACCCCACACCATACCTGTACAGTACTGGAGGCACCTCACACCATACCTGTACAGTACTGGAGGCACCTCACACCATACCTGTACAGTACTGGAGGCACCTCACACCATACCTGTACAGTACTGGAGGCACCCCATACCTGTACAGTACTGGAGGCACCCCACACCATATCTGTATAGTACTGGAGGCACCCCACACCATACCTGTACAGTACTGGAGGAACCCCACACCATACCTGTACAGTACTGGAGGAACCCCACACCATACCTGTACAGTACTGGAGGAACCCCGCACCATACCTGTACAGTACTGGAGGCACCCCACACCATACCTGTACAGTACTGGAGGCACCCCACACCATACCTGTACAGTACTGGAGGAACCCCACACCATACCTTTATAGTACTGGAGGCTCCCCACACCATACCTGTACAGTACTGGAGGCACCTCACACCATACCTGTACAGTACTGGAGGCACCTCACACCATACCTGTACAGTACTGGAGGCTCCCCACACCATACCTGTACAGTACTGGAGGCACCTCACACCATACCTGTACAGTACTGGAGGCACCCCACACCATACCTGTACAGTACTGGAGGCTCCCCACACCATACCTGTACAGTACTGGAGGCACCCCACACCATACCTGTACAGTACTGGAGACACCCCACACCATACCTGTACAGTACTGGAGGCACCCCAGACCATACCTGTACAGTACTGGAGGAACCCCGCACCATACCTGTACAGTACTGGAGGCACCCCACACCATACCTGTACAGTACTGGAGGCACCTCGCACCATACCTGTACAGTACTGGAGGCACCTCACACCATACCTGTACAGTACTGGAGGCTCCCCACACCATACCTGTACAGTACTGGAGGCACCTCACACCATACCTGTACAGTACTGGAGGCACCCCACACCATACCTGTACAGTACTGGAGGCTCCCCACACCATACCTGTACAGTACTGGAGGCACCCCACACCATACCTGTACAGTACTGGAGACACCCCACACCATACCTGTACAGTACTGGAGGCACCCCAGACCATACCTGTACAGTACTGGAGGCACCCCACACCATATCTGTATAGTACTGGAGGCACCCCACACCATACCTGTACAGTACTGGAGGAACCCCACACCATACCTGTACAGTACTGGAGGAACCCCACACCATACCTGTACAGTACTGGAGGAACCCCGCACCATACCTGTACAGTACTGGAGGCACCCCACACCATACCTGTACAGTACTGGAGGCACCTCGCACCATACCTATACAGTACTGGAGGAACCCCACACCATACCTATACAGTACTGGAGGAACCCCGCACCATACCTGTACAGTACTGGAGGCACCCCACACCATACCTGTACAGTACTGGAGGCACCCCACAAAATACCTGTACAGTACTGGAGGCACCCCACACCATACCTGTACAGTACTGGAGGCACCCCACACCATACCTTTACAGTACTGGAGGCACCCCACACCATACCTGTACAGTACTGGAGGCACCCCAGACCATACCTGTACAGTACTGGAGGCACCCCACACCATACCTGTACAGTACTGGAGGCACCTCACACCATACCTGTACAGTACTGGAGGCACCCCACACCATACCTGTACAGTACTGGAGGAACCCCACACCATACCTGTACAGTACTGGAGACACCCCACACCATACCTGTACAGTACTGGAGGCTCCCCACACCATACCTGTACAGTACTGGAGGCTCCCCACACCATACCTGTACAGTACTGGAGGAACCCCACACCATACCTTTATAGTACTGGAGGCACCCCACACCATACCTGTACAGTACTGGAGGCACCTCACACCATACCTGTACAGTACTGGAGGCACCTCACACCATACCTGTACAGTACTGGAGGCACCTCACACCATACCTGTACAGTACTGGAGGCACCTCACACCATACCTGTACAGTACTGGAGGCAACCCACACCATACCTGTACAGTACTGGAGGCACCTCACACCATACCTGTACAGTACTGGAGGCACCCCACACCATACCTGTACAGTACTGGAGGCACCCCACACCATACCTGTACAGTACTGGAGGCACCCCACACCATACCTGTACAGTACTGGAGGAACCTCACACCATATCTGTATAGTACTGGAGGCACCCCACACCATACCTGTACAGTACTGGAGGCACCCCACACCATACCTGTACAGTACTGGAGGAACCTCACACCATACCTGTACAGTACTGGAGGCACCCCACACCATACCTGTACAGTACTGGAGGCACCTCACACCATATCTGTATAGTACTGGAGGCACCTCACACCATATCTGTATAGTACTGGAGGCACCCCACACCATACCTGTACAGTACTGAGGGCACCCCACACCATACCTGTACAGTACTGAGGGCACCCCACACCATACCTGTACACTACTGGAGGCACCCCACACCATACCTGTACAGTACTGGAGGCACCCCACACCATACCTGTACAGTACTGGAGGCTCCCCACACCATACATGTACAGTACTGGAGGCACCCCACACCATACCTGTACAGTACTGGAGGCTCCCCACACCATACCTGTACAGTACTGGAGGCACCCCACACCATACCTGTACAGTACTGGAGGCACCCCACACCATACCTGTACAGTACTGAGGGCACCTCACACCATACCTGTACAGTACTGAGGGCACCCCACACCATACCTGTACAGTACTGGAGGCACCCCACACCATACCTGTACAGTACTGAGGGCACCTCACACCATACCTGTACAGTACTGAGGGCACACCATACCTGTACAGTACTGGAGGAACCCCACACCATACCTGTACAGTACTGGAGGCACCCCACACCATACCTGTACTGTAGCTCTGGAGTTGATCCCCTTTTTAATGCCAATATTCTGTTTGTTTTGTCAGCAGCAGCTTGGCATTGCATGGCATTGCTGAACCTATCATCTACTAGGATCCCCAGGTCCTTTTCCATCCTAGATCCCCCCAGAGGTTCTCCCCTCAGTCTAAAGATTGCATTCATATTTTTGCCACCCAAATGCATTATTTTACATTGAACCTCATTTGCCATGTAGTTGCCCCTCCCCCATTAATTTGTTCAGATCTTTTTGCAAGGTTTTCACATCCTGCGGAGAAGTTATTGCCCTGCTTAGCTTAGTATCATCCAAAAATACAGAGATTGAACTGTTTATCCCATCCTCCAGGTCATTTATAAACAAATTAAATAGGATTGGTCCCAGCACAGAACCCTGGGGAACCCCACTACCCACCCCTGACCATTCTGAGTACTCCCCATTTATTACCACCCTCTGAACTCGCCCTTGTAGCCAGTTTTCAATCCATGTACTCACCCTATGGTCCATACCAACGGACCTTATTTTGTACCGTAAACGTTTATGGGGAACTGTGTCAAATGCTTTTGCAAAATCCAGATACACCATGTCTACGGGCCTTCCTTTATCTAGATGGCAACTCACCTCCTCATAAAAGGTTAATAGATTGGTTTGGCAAGAACGATTCTTCATGAATCCATGCTGATTACTGCTAATGATATCATTCTTATTACTAAAATCTTGTATATAATCCCTTATCATCCCCTCCAAGAGTTTACATACTATTGATGTTAGGCTAACTGGTCTGTAATTCCCAGGGATGTATTTTGGGTCATTTTTAAATATTGGTGCTACATTGGCTTTTCTCCAATCAGCTGGTACCATTCCAGTCAGTAGACTGTCAGTAAAAATTAGGAACAATGGTCTGGCAATCACTTGACTGAGTTCCCTTAGTACCCTCGGATGCAAGCCATCTGGTCCCGGTGATTTATTAATGTTAAATTTCTCAAGTCTAATTTTAATTCTGTCCTCTGTTAACCATGTAGGTGCTTCCTATGTTGTGTCCTGAGGATAAACACTGCAGTTTTGGTTACTGAAGCCCCCCGATTCCCTCATTAAGACTGAGGAGAAGAATAAATTCAATACCTTCGCCATCTCCCCATCCTTTGTAACCAGATGTCCTTCCTCATTCTTTATGGGGCCAATATGGTCTGTCCTCCCATTTTTACTGTTTACATACTTAAAGAATTTCTTGGAATTTTTTTTGCTCTCCTCCACTATGTGTCTTTCATGTTCTACCTTAGCCGTCCTTATTGCACCCTTTTTTTGTTGCATTCTTTATATGTATATAGGTTGTCTCCTATGGACTGTGTGTTGGATGTAGAAATGGATGGGGGTCGGGTTGTGTCCTATGGGCTGTGTGTTGGATATAGAAATGGATGGGGGTCGGGTTGTGTCCTATGGACTGTGTGTTGGATGTAGAAATAGATGGGGGTTGGGTTGTCTCCTATGGGCTGTGTGTTGGATGTAGAAATGGATCGGGGTCGGGTTGTGTCCTATGGGCTGTGTGTTGGATGTAGAAATGGATCGGGGTTGGGTTGTGTCCTATGGGCTGTGTGTTGGATATAGAAATGGATCGGGGTCGGGTTGTGTCCTATGGGCTGTGTGTTGGATGTAGAAATGGATCGGGGTTGGGTTGTGTCCTATGGGCTGTGTGTTGGATATAGAAATGGATGGGGGTCGGGTTGTGTCCTATGGACTGTGTGTTGGATGTAGAAATAGATGGGGGTTGGGTTGTGTCCTATGGGCTGTGTGTTGAATATAGAAATGGATCAGGGCTGGTTTGTGTCCTATGGACTGTGTGTTGGATATAGAAATAGATGGGGGTCGGGTTGTGTCCTATGGGCTGTGTGTTGGATATAGAAATAGATGGGGGTCGGGTTGTGTCCTATGGGCTGTGTGTTGGATATAGAAATAGATGGGGGTCGGGTTGTGTCCTATGGGCTGTGTGTTGGATATAGAAATAGATGGGGGTCGGGTTGTGTCCTATGGACTGTGTGTTGGATGTAGAAATGGATCGGGGTTGGGTTGTGTCCTATGGGCTGTGTGTTGGATGTAGAAATGGATCAGGGTTGGGTTGTGTCCTATGGACTGTGTGTTGGATATAGAAATGGATCGGGGTTGGGTTGTGTCCTATGGACTGTGTGTTGGATGTAGAAAAGGATCGGTTTGGGTTGTCTCCTGTGGACTGTGTGTTGGATGTAGAAATGGATCGGGGTTGGGTTGTGTCCTATGGACTGTCTGTTAGATGTAGAAATGGATCGGCTTTGGGTTGTGTCCTATGGGCTGTGTGTTGGATATAGAAATGGATGGGGGTTGGGTTGTGTCCTATGGGCTGTGTGTTGGATATAGAAATAGATCGGGGTTGGGTTGTGTCCTATGGACTGTGTGTTGGATATAGAAATAGATGGGGGTCGGGTTGTGTCCTATGGGCTGTGTGTTGGATGTGGGCACCTCACACCATACCTGTACAGTACTGAGGGCACCCCACACCATACCTGTACAGTACTGGAGGCACCCCACACCATACCTGTACAGTACTGAGGGCACCTCACACCATACCTGTACAGTACTGAGGGCACACCATACCTGTACAGTACTGGAGGAACCCCACACCATACCTGTACAGTACTGGAGGCACCCCACACCATACCTGTACTGTAGCTCTGGAGTTGATCCCCTTTTTAATGCCAATATTCTGTTTGTTTTGTCAGCAGCAGCTTGGCATTGCATGGCATTGCTGAACCTATCATCTACTAGGATCCCCAGGTCCTTTTCCATCCTAGATCCCCCCAGAGGTTCTCCCCTCAGTCTAAAGATTGCATTCATATTTTTGCCACCCAAATGCATTATTTTACATTGAACCTCATTTGCCATGTAGTTGCCCCTCCCCCATTAATTTGTTCAGATCTTTTTGCAAGGTTTTCACATCCTGCGGAGAAGTTATTGCCCTGCTTAGCTTAGTATCATCCAAAAATACAGAGATTGAACTGTTTATCCCATCCTCCAGGTCATTTATAAACAAATTAAATAGGATTGGTCCCAGCACAGAACCCTGGGGAACCCCACTACCCACCCCTGACCATTCTGAGTACTCCCCATTTATTACCACCCTCTGAACTCGCCCTTGTAGCCAGTTTTCAATCCATGTACTCACCCTATGGTCCATACCAACGGACCTTATTTTGTACCGTAAACGTTTATGGGGAACTGTGTCAAATGCTTTTGCAAAATCCAGATACACCATGTCTACGGGCCTTCCTTTATCTAGATGGCAACTCACCTCCTCATAAAAGGTTAATAGATTGGTTTGGCAAGAACGATTCTTCATGAATCCATGCTGATTACTGCTAATGATATCATTCTTATTACTAAAATCTTGTATATAATCCCTTATCATCCCCTCCAAGAGTTTACATACTATTGATGTTAGGCTAACTGGTCTGTAATTCCCAGGGATGTATTTTGGGTCATTTTTAAATATTGGTGCTACATTGGCTTTTCTCCAATCAGCTGGTACCATTCCAGTCAGTAGACTGTCAGTAAAAATTAGGAACAATGGTCTGGCAATCACTTGACTGAGTTCCCTTAGTACCCTCGGATGCAAGCCATCTGGTCCCGGTGATTTATTAATGTTAAATTTCTCAAGTCTAATTTTAATTCTGTCCTCTGTTAACCATGTAGGTGCTTCCTATGTTGTGTCCTGAGGATAAACACTGCAGTTTTGGTTACTGAAGCCCCCCGATTCCCTCATTAAGACTGAGGAGAAGAATAAATTCAATACCTTCGCCATCTCCCCATCCTTTGTAACCAGATGTCCTTCCTCATTCTTTATGGGGCCAATATGGTCTGTCCTCCCATTTTTACTGTTTACATACTTAAAGAATTTCTTGGAATTTTTTTTGCTCTCCTCCACTATGTGTCTTTCATGTTCTACCTTAGCCGTCCTTATTGCACCCTTTTTTTGTTGCATTCTTTATATGTATATAGGTTGTCTCCTATGGACTGTGTGTTGGATGTAGAAATGGATGGGGGTCGGGTTGTGTCCTATGGGCTGTGTGTTGGATATAGAAATGGATGGGGGTCGGGTTGTGTCCTATGGACTGTGTGTTGGATGTAGAAATAGATGGGGGTTGGGTTGTCTCCTATGGGCTGTGTGTTGGATGTAGAAATGGATCGGGGTCGGGTTGTGTCCTATGGGCTGTGTGTTGGATGTAGAAATGGATCGGGGTTGGGTTGTGTCCTATGGGCTGTGTGTTGGATATAGAAATGGATCGGGGTCGGGTTGTGTCCTATGGGCTGTGTGTTGGATGTAGAAATGGATCGGGGTTGGGTTGTGTCCTATGGGCTGTGTGTTGGATATAGAAATGGATGGGGGTCGGGTTGTGTCCTATGGACTGTGTGTTGGATGTAGAAATAGATGGGGGTTGGGTTGTGTCCTATGGGCTGTGTGTTGAATATAGAAATGGATCAGGGCTGGTTTGTGTCCTATGGACTGTGTGTTGGATATAGAAATAGATGGGGGTCGGGTTGTGTCCTATGGGCTGTGTGTTGGATATAGAAATAGATGGGGGTCGGGTTGTGTCCTATGGGCTGTGTGTTGGATATAGAAATAGATGGGGGTCGGGTTGTGTCCTATGGGCTGTGTGTTGGATATAGAAATAGATGGGGGTCGGGTTGTGTCCTATGGACTGTGTGTTGGATGTAGAAATGGATCGGGGTTGGGTTGTGTCCTATGGGCTGTGTGTTGGATGTAGAAATGGATCAGGGTTGGGTTGTGTCCTATGGACTGTGTGTTGGATATAGAAATGGATCGGGGTTGGGTTGTGTCCTATGGACTGTGTGTTGGATGTAGAAAAGGATCGGTTTGGGTTGTCTCCTGTGGACTGTGTGTTGGATGTAGAAATGGATCGGGGTTGGGTTGTGTCCTATGGACTGTCTGTTAGATGTAGAAATGGATCGGCTTTGGGTTGTGTCCTATGGGCTGTGTGTTGGATATAGAAATGGATGGGGGTTGGGTTGTGTCCTATGGGCTGTGTGTTGGATATAGAAATAGATCGGGGTTGGGTTGTGTCCTATGGACTGTGTGTTGGATATAGAAATAGATGGGGGTCGGGTTGTGTCCTATGGGCTGTGTGTTGGATATAGAAATAGATGGGGGTCGGGTTGTGTCCTATGGGCTGTGTGTTGGATATAGAAATAGATGGGGGTCGGGTTGTGTCCTATGGGCTGTGTGTTGGATATAGAAATAGATGGGGGTCGGGTTGTGTCCTATGGACTGTGTGTTGGATATAGAAATAGATGGGGGTCGGGTTGTGTCCTATGGGCTGTGTGTTGGATATAGAAATAGATGGGGGTCGGGTTGTGTCCTATGGACTGTGTGTTGGATGTAGAAATAGATGGGGGTCGGGTTGTGTCCTATGGACTGTGTGTTGGATGTAGAAATGGATGGGGGTTGGGTTGTGTCCTATGGGCTGTGTGTTGGATATAGAAATAGATGGGGGTCGGGTTGTGTCCTATGGGCTGTGTGTTGGATGTAGAAATGGATTGGGGTTGGGTTGGTTCCTATGGGCTGTGTGTTGGATATAGAAATAGATGGGGGTCGGGTTGTGTCCTATGGGCTGTGTGTTGGATATAGAAATAGATGGGGGTCGGGTTGTGTCCTATGGGCTGTGTGTTGGATATAGAAATAGATGGGGGTCGGGTTGTGTCCTATGGGCTGTGTGTTGGATATAGAAATAGATGGGGGTCGGGTTGTGTCCTATGGACTGTGTGTTGGATGTAGAAATGGATTGGGGTTGGGTTGGTTCCTATGGGCTGTGTGTTGGATATAGAAATAGATGGGGGTCGGGTTGTGTCCTATGGGCTGTGTGTTGGATATAGAAATAGATGGGGGTCGGGTTGTGTCCTATGGGCTGTGTGTTGGATATAGAAATAGATGGGGGTCGGGTTGTGTCCTATGGGCTGTGTGTTGGATATAGAAATAGATGGGGGTCGGGTTGTGTCCTATGGGCTGTGTGTTGGATATAGAAATAGATGGGGGTCGGGTTGTGTCCTATGGACTGTGTGTTGGATATAGAAATAGATGGGGGTCGGGTTGTGTCCTATGGACTGTGTGTTGGATGTAGAAATGGATGGGGGTTGGGTTGTGTCCTATGGGCTGTGTGTTGGATGTAGAAATAGATGGGGGTCGGGTTGTGTCCTATGGGCTGTGTGTTGGATATAGAAATAGATGGGGGTCGGGTTGTGTCCTATGGGCTGTGTGTTGGATATAGAAATGGATGGGGGTTGGGTTGGTTCCTATGGGCTGTGTGTTGGATGTAGAAATAGATGGGGGTCGGGTTGTGTCCTATGGACTGTGTGTTGGATGTAGAAATGGATGGGGGTTGGGTTGTGTCCTATGGACTGTGTGTTGGATATAGAAATAGATGGGGGTCGGGTTGTGTCCTATGGGCTGTGTGTTGGATATAGAAATAGATGGGGGTTGGGTTGTGTCCTATGGACTGTGTGTTGGATATAGAAATAGATGGGGGTCGGGTTGTGTCCTATGGGCTGTGTGTTGGATATAGAAATAGATGGGGGTCGGGTTGTGTCCTATGGGCTGTGTGTTGGATATAGAAATAGATGGGGGTTGGGTTGTGTCCTATGGACTGTGTGTTGGATATAGAAATAGATGGGGGTCGGGTTGTGTCCTATGGGCTGTGTGTTGGATATAGAAATAGATGGGGGTCGGGTTGTGTCCTATGGACTGTGTGTTGGATGTAGAAATGGATGGGGGTTGGGTTGTGTCCTATGGGCTGTGTGTTGGATATAGAAATAGATGGGGGTCGGGTTGTGTCCTATGGGCTGTGTGTTGGATATAGAAATAGATGGGGGTCGGGTTGTGTCCTATGGGCTGTGTGTTGGATATAGAAATAGATGGGGGTCGGGTTGTGTCCTATGGGCTGTGTGTTGGATATAGAAATAGATGGGGGTCGGGTTGTGTCCTATGGGCTGTGTGTTGGATATAGAAATAGATGGGGGTTGGGTTGTGTCCTATGGACTGTGTGTTGGATATAGAAATAGATGGGGGTCGGGTTGTGTCCTATGGGCTGTGTGTTGGATATAGAAATAGATGGGGGTCGGGTTGTGTCCTATGGACTGTGTGTTGGATATAGAAATAGATGGGGGTCGGGTTGTGTCCTATGGGCTGTGTGTTGGATATAGAAATAGATGGGGGTCGGGTTGTGTCCTATGGGCTGTGTGTTGGATATAGAAATAGATGGGGGTTGGGTTGTGTCCTATGGGCTGTGTGTTGGATGTAGAAATGGATGGGGGTTGGGTTGTGTCCTATGGGCTGTGTGTTGGATATAGAAATAGATGGGGGTTGGGTTGTGTCCTATGGGCTGTGTGTTGGATATAGAAATAGATGGGGGTCGGGTTGTGTCCTATGGGCTGTGTGTTGGATATAGAAATAGATGGGGGTTGGGTTGTGTCCTATGGACTGTGTGTTGGATATAGAAATAGATGGGGGTCGGGTTGTGTCCTATGGGCTGTGTGTTGGATATAGAAATAGATGGGGGTCGGGTTGTGTCCTATGGGCTGTGTGTTGGATATAGAAATAGATGGGGGTTGGGTTGTGTCCTATGGACTGTGTGTTGGATATAGAAATAGATGGGGGTCGGGTTGTGTCCTATGGGCTGTGTGTTGGATATAGAAATAGATGGGGGTCGGGTTGTGTCCTATGGACTGTGTGTTGGATATAGAAATAGATGGGGGTCGGGTTGTGTCCTATGGGCTGTGTGTTGGATATAGAAATAGATGGGGGTCGGGTTGTGTCCTATGGACTGTGTGTTGGATATAGAAATAGATGGGGGTCGGGTTGTGTCCTATGGGCTGTGTGTTGGATATAGAAATAGATGGGGGTCGGGTTGTGTCCTATGGGCTGTGTGTTGGATATAGAAATAGATGGGGGTTGGGTTGTGTCCTATGGACTGTGTGTTGGATATAGAAATAGATGGGGGTCGGGTTGTGTCCTATGGGCTGTGTGTTGGATATAGAAATAGATGGGGGTCGGGTTGTGTCCTATGGACTGTGTGTTGGATATAGAAATAGATGGGGGTCGGGTTGTGTCCTATGGGCTGTGTGTTGGATATAGAAATAGATGGGGGTCGGGTTGTGTCCTATGGGCTGTGTGTTGGATATAGAAATAGATGGGGGTTGGGTTGTGTCCTATGGGCTGTGTGTTGGATGTAGAAATAGATGGGGGTCGGGTTGTGTCCTATGGACTGTGTGTTGGATGTAGAAATGGATGGGGGTTGGGTTGTGTCCTATGGGCTGTGTGTTGGATATAGAAATAGATGGGGGTCGGGTTGTGTCCTATGGACTGTGTGTTGGATGTAGAAATGGATTGGGGTTGGGTTGGTTCCTATGGGCTGTGTGTTGGATATAGAGTTGGGTTGGGTCAGGTTGTATCCCATGCATTGCAGGTGATGAGCAGGTTTTATCTCTATCCATCACTGTAATCATTTCTCACCTTCTCTCTCTCCAGCCTGTTGGGTTGTATTTTGCCCGCTTCTACTTGTGAAGTCCTTGACAACGCCACCAGGCAAAGCCGCAGTCTCTCCATACTTTATGTAATGTTTAAAGTTAATACCAAGAAGGAACATGAAGAAATGAGACGCTACCATCAGGTCTTTAAATCTCCAGAATGCACCGTGTCAACCAAGAAGTACGTCTGTCTGTGTTTGTGTGTGAGAGACTCTCCTGTAATCTGAGGCCTTGTCCAATGTATCAGTGTAGGAGGCCACAAGGAGGCTGTCCTTGGAAGCTCATATCTTTCATGTATAAACTAGACTGAGTCTGAGGATGACGGATGAATCTCTGTCACCTCAGTGAGGACCACGGTTCCTGTATAATGTGTACAAAAAAGGTGTAGAAATTGCGCCAACTCTTTAAAGGAATGAAGCAGCCAACACAGCAATTTGACCGTTGCAAGTAGAAATAGAAATAAAAAGTGTGGCGCTAGTGAATAGTGAGACACAGATTACTGGTCAGGTAATGGTGATCTCTATAGAGGAGTAATAACGTTTGAAGTGTGAATTTGTGAAACAAAAGGTAATTGTTTTAAAAAACATCCCAACAAAATATATAAAATATAAAGTAATGGTGAAAACTAAGATGTGTAGGGGAGTGAGATACTCAATAACAACCTGTAGGGTGGTTAAGAGACAATCATGCATACACAACTATATTTCAAAGAGACATTACAGAGAGATAGTGATGCAAGGTATCTTAATGTACTAAGTACGCAGCTCCACAAAAATACTGTTCTTTAGGGTAGGAACCAGGAGAAGGGATGTCAAAATCCCTAAAAAGGGGTACACATATATGAATAATCAAAGTTTGTTGGTGGACAGATAGAATACTTCTAATTTGGTCCCACAGACATCTGGGCGCAAGCCGTCTTCCCATAAGATGATTACAGGCTATTTAGGAAGGGTCCTTAGGTACAGGCAGATTCTTGACTCATGTGGGTGGTCTCAACACCGAGAAAGAAAGACAAAAGGATGCCCTTACCAGATAAGGTGGACTCACAGGCCGTTGGCGGTGAGTCAAACGAGCTTGTACCGTCAAGCGGTATGGGGTGAAGATCTGTAAGAAGACTTGTGTGGAATCTTGTCAGACGTCCTCAGATGGTGTGCCAAATTAGGATCCGGGGCCCCCAGGATTCGGTTGCGGTCGCCGAATGACCATTTCCTCAAAAGCCCGTCATGTGAACCAATAGGCAAAGAAAAGAAAAAAGCTTCCACATAGTGTAAATCCTTATTTGGTAAAAAGCGTTGAAGCACTTTATTAGGGAGTACACTCCAAAAAATTTTACAAATGAGGGCAGTAAAAACTCGGCTCAGAGTAAAACTGATATAAAAAAGCATAAAAAATGGTATAAAACTAGCGCAGTGGGTAGTGGTGGGGTGTAATCATAGAAACCCGACGCGTTTCGCCTCCAAAGGCTTCTGCCTGTACCTAAGGACTCTTCCTAAATAGCCTGTAATCATCTTATGGGAAGACGGCTTGCGCCCAGATGTCTGTGGGACCAAATTAGAAGTATTCTATCTGTCCACCAACAAACTTTGATTATTCATATATGTGTACCCCTTTTTAGGGATTTTGACGTCCCTTCTCCTGGTTCCTACCCTAAAGAACAGTATTTTTGTGGAGCTGCGTACTTAGTACATTAAGATACCTTGCATCACTATCTCTCTGTAATGTCTCTTTGAAATATAGTTGTGTATGCATGATTGTCTCTTAACCACCCTACAGGTTGTTACTGAGTATCTCACTCCCCTACACATCCTGTATAATGTCCATATACCAGAGAAGCCATGAAATACAACCATTGTCTCCTCAGTGAGGACCACAGTCCCTGTATAATGTCCATTGTCTCCTCAGTGAGGACCACAGTCCCTGTATAATGTCCATTGTCTCCTCAGTGAGGACCACAGTCCCTGTATAATGTCCATTGTCTCCTCAGTGAGGACCACAGTCCCTGTATAATGTCCATATACCAGAGAAGCCATAAAATACTACCATTGTCTCCTCAGTGAGGACCACAGTCCCTGTATAATGTCCATTGTCTCCTCAGTGAGGACCACAGTCCCTGTATAATGTCCATTGTCTCCTCAGTGAGGACCACAGTCCCTGTATAATGTCCATATACCAGAGAAGCCATAAAATACTACCATTGTCTCCTCAGTGAGGACCACAGTCCCTGTATAATGTCCATTGTCTCCTCAGTGAGGACCACAGTCCCTGTATAATGTCCATTGTCTCCTCAGTGAGGACCACAGTCCCTGTATAATGTCCATATACCAGAGAAGCCATAAAATACTACCATTGTCACCTCAGTGAGGACCACAGTCCCTGTATAATGTCCATTGTCTCCTCAGTGAGGACCACAGTCCCTGTATAATGTCCATTGTCTCCTCAGTGAGGACCACAGTCCCTGTATAATGTCCATATACCAGAGAAGCCATAAAATACTACCATTGTCACCTCAGTGAGGACCACAGTCCCTGTATAATGTCCATTGTCTCCTCAGTGAGGACCACAGTCCCTGTATAATGTCCATTGTCTCCTCAGTGAGGACCACAGTCCCTGTATAATGTCCATATACCAGAGAAGCCATAAAATACTACCATTGTCACCTCAGTGAGGACCACAGTCCCTGTATAATGTCCATTGTCTCCTCAGTGAGGACCACAGTCCCTGTATAATGTCCATTGTCTCCTCAGTGAGGACCACAGTCCCTGTATAATGTCCATATACCAGAGAAGCCATAAAATACTACCATTGTCACCTCAGTGAGGACCACAGTCCCTGTATAATGTCCATTGTCTCCTCAGTGAGGACCACAGTCCCTGTATAATGTCCATATACCAGAGAAGCCATGAAATACAACCATTGTCTCCTCAGTGAGGACCACAGTCCCTGTATAATGTCCATTGTCTCCTCAGTGAGGACCACAGTCCCTGTATAATGTCCATTGTCTCCTCAGTGAGGACCACAGTCCCTGTATAATGTCCATATACCAGAGAAGCCATAAAATACTACCATTGTCACCTCAGTGAGGACCACAGTCCCTGTATAATGTCCATTGTCTCCTCAGTGAGGACCACAGTCCCTGTATAATGTCCATATACCAGAGAAGCCATGAAATACAACCATTGTCTCCTCAGTGAGGACCACAGTCCCTGTATAATGTCCATTGTCTCCTCAGTGAGGACCACAGTCCCTGTATAATGTCCATATACCAGAGAAGCCATAAAATACTACCATTGTCACCTCAGTGAGGACCACAGTCCCTGTATAATGTCCATTGTCTCCTCAGTGAGGACCACAGTCCCTGTATAATGTCCATATACCAGAGAAGCCATAAAATACTACCATTGTCACCTCAGTGAGGACCACAGTCCCTGTATAATGTCCATTGTCTCCTCAGTGAGGACCACAGTCCCTGTATAATGTCCATATACCAGAGAAGCCATGAAATACAACCATTGTCTCCTCAGTGAGGACCACAGTCCCTGTATAATGTCCATTGTCTCCTCAGTGAGGACCACAGTCCCTGTATAATGTCCATTGTCTCCTCAGTGAGGACCACAGTCCCTGTATAATGTCCATATACCAGAGAAGCCATAAAATACTACCATTGTCACCTCAGTGAGGACCACAGTCCCTGTATAATGTCCATTGTCTCCTCAGTGAGGACCACAGTCCCTGTATAATGTCCATATACCAGAGAAGCCATGAAATACAACCATTGTCTCCTCAGTGAGGACCACAGTCCCTGTATAATGTCCATTGTCTCCTCAGTGAGGACCACAGTCCCTGTATAATGTCCATTGTCTCCTCAGTGAGGACCACAGTCCCTGTATAATGTCCATATACCAGAGAAGCCATAAAATACTACCATTGTCACCTCAGTGAGGACCACAGTCCCTGTATAATGTCCATTGTCTCCTCAGTGAGGACCACAGTCCCTGTATAATGTCCATATACCAGAGAAGCCATGAAATACAACCATTGTCTCCTCAGTGAGGACCACAGTCCCTGTATAATGTCCATTGTCTCCTCAGTGAGGACCACAGTCCCTGTATAATGTCCATTGTCTCCTCAGTGAGGACCACAGTCCCTGTATAATGTCCATATACCAGAGAAGCCATAAAATACTACCATTGTCACCTCAGTGAGGACCACAGTCCCTGTATAATGTCCATTGTCTCCTCAGTGAGGACCACAGTCCCTGTATAATGTCCATATACCAGAGAAGCCATAAAATACTACCATTGTCTCCTCAGTGAGGACCACAGTCCCTGTATAATGTCCATTGTCTCCTCAGTGAGGACCACAGTCCCTGTATAATGTCCATTGTCTCCTCAGTGAGGACCACAGTCCCTGTATAATGTCCATATACCAGAGAAGCCATAAAATACTACCATTGTCACCTCAGTGAGGACCACAGTCCCTGTATAATGTCCATTGTCTCCTCAGTGAGGACCACAGTCCCTGTATAATGTCCATTGTCTCCTCAGTGAGGACCACAGTCCCTGTATAATGTCCATATACCAGAGAAGCCATAAAATACTACCATTGTCACCTCAGTGAGGACCACAGTCCCTGTATAATGTCCATTGTCTCCTCAGTGAGGACCACAGTCCCTGTATAATGTCCATTGTCTCCTCAGTGAGGACCACAGTCCCTGTATAATGTCCATATACCAGAGAAGCCATGAAATACAACCATTGTCTCCTCAGTGAGGACCACAGTCCCTGTATAATGTCCATTGTCTCCTCAGTGAGGACCACAGTCCCTGTATAATGTCCATATACCAGAGAAGCCATAAAATACTACCATTGTCACCTCAGTGAGGACCACAGTCCCTGTATAATGTCCATTGTCTCCTCAGTGAGGACCACAGTCCCTGTATAATGTCCATTGTCTCCTCAGTGAGGACCACAGTCCCTGTATAATGTCCATATACCAGAGAAGCCATAAAATACTACCATTGTCACCTCAGTGAGGACCACAGTCCCTGTATAATGTCCATTGTCTCCTCAGTGAGGACCACAGTCCCTGTATAATGTCCATTGTCTCCTCAGTGAGGACCACAGTCCCTGTATAATGTCCATTGTCTCCTCAGTGAGGACCACAGTCCCTGTATAATGTCCATATACCAGAGAAGCCATAAAATACTACCATTGTCACCTCAGTGAGGACCACAGTCCCTGTATAATGTCCATTGTCTCCTCAGTGAGGACCACAGTCCCTGTATAATGTCCATATACCAGAGAAGCCATGAAATACAACCATTGTCTCCTCAGTGAGGACCACAGTCCCTGTATAATGTCCATTGTCTCCTCAGTGAGGACCACAGTCCCTGTATAATGTCCATTGTCTCCTCAGTGAGGACCACAGTCCCTGTATAATGTCCATATACCAGAGAAGCCATGAAATACAACCATTGTCTCCTCAGTGAGGACCACAGTCCCTGTATAATGTCCATTGTCTCCTCAGTGAGGACCACAGTCCCTGTATAATGTCCATATACCAGAGAAGCCATAAAATACTACCATTGTCACCTCAGTGAGGACCACAGTCCCTGTATAATGTCCATTGTCTCCTCAGTGAGGACCACAGTCCCTGTATAATGTCCATATACCAGAGAAGCCATAAAATACTACCATTGTCACCTCAGTGAGGACCACAGTCCCTGTATAATGTCCATTGTCTCCTCAGTGAGGACCACAGTCCCTGTATAATGTCCATATACCAGAGAAGCCATGAAATACAACCATTGTCTCCTCAGTGAGGACCACAGTCCCTGTATAATGTCCATTGTCTCCTCAGTGAGGACCACAGTCCCTGTATAATGTCCATTGTCTCCTCAGTGAGGACCACAGTCCCTGTATAATGTCCATATACCAGAGAAGCCATAAAATACTACCATTGTCACCTCAGTGAGGACCACAGTCCCTGTATAATGTCCATTGTCTCCTCAGTGAGGACCACAGTCCCTGTATAATGTCCATATACCAGAGAAGCCATGAAATACAACCATTGTCTCCTCAGTGAGGACCACAGTCCCTGTATAATGTCCATTGTCTCCTCAGTGAGGACCACAGTCCCTGTATAATGTCCATTGTCTCCTCAGTGAGGACCACAGTCCCTGTATAATGTCCATATACCAGAGAAGCCATAAAATACTACCATTGTCACCTCAGTGAGGACCACAGTCCCTGTATAATGTCCATTGTCTCCTCAGTGAGGACCACAGTCCCTGTATAATGTCCATATACCAGAGAAGCCATGAAATACAACCATTGTCTCCTCAGTGAGGACCACAGTCCCTGTATAATGTCCATTGTCTCCTCAGTGAGGACCACAGTCCCTGTATAATGTCCATATACCAGAGAAGCCATGAAATACAACCATTGTCTCCTCAGTGAGGACCACAGTCCCTGTATAATGTCCATTGTCTCCTCAGTGAGGACCACAGTCCCTGTATAATGTCCATTGTCTCCTCAGTGAGGACCACAGTCCCTGTATAATGTCCATATACCAGAGAAGCCATAAAATACTACCATTGTCACCTCAGTGAGGACCACAGTCCCTGTATAATGTCCATTGTCTCCTCAGTGAGGACCACAGTCCCTGTATAATGTCCATATACCAGAGAAGCCATAAAATACTACCATTGTCTCCTCAGTGAGGACCACAGTCCCTGTATAATGTCCATTGTCTCCTCAGTGAGGACCACAGTCCCTGTATAATGTCCATATACCAGAGAAGCCATAAAATACTACCATTGTCACCTCAGTGAGGACCACAGTCCCTGTATAATGTCCATTGTCTCCTCAGTGAGGACCACAGTCCCTGTATAATGTCCATTGTCTCCTCAGTGAGGACCACAGTCCCTGTATAATGTCCATATACCAGAGAAGCCATGAAATACAACCATTGTCTCCTCAGTGAGGACCACAGTCCCTGTATAATGTCCATTGTCTCCTCAGTGAGGACCACAGTCCCTGTATAATGTCCATATACCAGAGAAGCCATAAAATACTACCATTGTCACCTCAGTGAGGACCACAGTCCCTGTATAATGTCCATTGTCTCCTCAGTGAGGACCACAGTCCCTGTATAATGTCCATTGTCTCCTCAGTGAGGACCACAGTCCCTGTATAATGTCCATATACCAGAGAAGCCATAAAATACTACCATTGTCACCTCAGTGAGGACCACAGTCCCTGTATAATGTCCATTGTCTCCTCAGTGAGGACCACAGTCCCTGTATAATGTCCATATACCAGAGAAGCCATGAAATACAACCATTGTCTCCTCAGTGAGGACCACAGTCCCTGTATAATGTCCATTGTCTCCTCAGTGAGGACCACAGTCCCTGTATAATGTCCATTGTCTCCTCAGTGAGGACCACAGTCCCTGTATAATGTCCATATACCAGAGAAGCCATAAAATACTACCATTGTCACCTCAGTGAGGACCACAGTCCCTGTATAATGTCCATTGTCTCCTCAGTGAGGACCACAGTCCCTGTATAATGTCCATATACCAGAGAAGCCATGAAATACAACCATTGTCTCCTCAGTGAGGACCACAGTCCCTGTATAATGTCCATTGTCTCCTCAGTGAGGACCACAGTCCCTGTATAATGTCCATTGTCTCCTCAGTGAGGACCACAGTCCCTGTATAATGTCCATATACCAGAGAAGCCATGAAATACAACCATTGTCTCCTCAGTGAGGACCACAGTCCCTGTATAATGTCCATTGTCTCCTCAGTGAGGACCACAGTCCCTGTATAATGTCCATATACCAGAGAAGCCATAAAATACTACCATTGTCACCTCAGTGAGGACCACAGTCCCTGTATAATGTCCATTGTCACCTCAGTGAGGACCACAGTCCCTGTATAATGTCCATTGTCTCCTCAGTGAGGACCACAGTCCCTGTATAATGTCCATATACCAGAGAAGCCATAAAATACTACCATTGTCACCTCAGTGAGGACCACAGTCCCTGTATAATGTCCATTGTCTCCTCAGTGAGGACCACAGTCCCTGTATAATGTCCATATACCAGAGAAGCCATGAAATACAACCATTGTCTCCTCAGTGAGGACCACAGTCCCTGTATAATGTCCATTGTCTCCTCAGTGAGGACCACAGTCCCTGTATAATGTCCATTGTCTCCTCAGTGAGGACCACAGTCCCTGTATAATGTCCATATACCAGAGAAGCCATAAAATACTACCATTGTCACCTCAGTGAGGACCACAGTCCCTGTATAATGTCCATTGTCTCCTCAGTGAGGACCACAGTCCCTGTATAATGTCCATATACCAGAGAAGCCATGAAATACAACCATTGTCTCCTCAGTGAGGACCACAGTCCCTGTATAATGTCCATTGTCTCCTCAGTGAGGACCACAGTCCCTGTATAATGTCCATTGTCTCCTCAGTGAGGACCACAGTCCCTGTATAATGTCCATTGTCTCCTCAGTGAGGACCACAGTCCCTGTATAATGTCCATATACCAGAGAAGCCATAAAATACTACCATTGTCACCTCAGTGAGGACCACAGTCCCTGTATAATGTCCATTGTCTCCTCAGTGAGGACCACAGTCCCTGTATAATGTCCATTGTCTCCTCAGTGAGGACCACAGTCCCTGTATAATGTCCATATACCAGAGAAGCCATAAAATACTACCATTGTCTTCTCAGGGGGGACCACAGTGCTTCTGAAATGTCCATTGTCTTCTCAGGGGGGACCACAGTCCTCCTGAAATGTCCATATATCTTTGATGAAAGGCTCGGGCTTTATCCTCTGATGTCACACACAATTCTTGTCCCTAACGAGACCTCAATCAAGAGCCTCATAGAAGATCCAGACCTCTCTATTTCCATCATTCCATCTATAGAAGCCTGTGTGAATGATCGTTGTCCTGAACTCTTCTCTTTCTCTGCTTTCAGGATGATGGGTAAAACCTGGTTCATGATGAGGTGCAAGCGGGAGAAAGCCCCCTCCTACGACATGGGACCACATATGAGATGGGACATGTTTGACCCGGACGACTTTCCCTTCGACTTCCGCTCACGGATCCTGTTTTCACGCAGACACCTGTGATCTCCAATTGTCCTGGCATCAGCCTAGAATCTTCTACATACAGGTTTTTCCCAGGAGGCCGGCACAACTTTTTTTTTTTTTTTTTTTTATACATTCAGAGATGAGCGCTTTTTTTTTTTTTTTTTAAAGCTAGTCCCTTTTATTCTATAAATTACAAATCCGTATATTTAGATGGCGTGTCTATTTTATATTTCCACAAATGACTAATTACAAGTTTCTGAGTTTATTTTCTGATTAAATCTTTTTATTCTCTCTAATGGTTGTCATTTGGAATTCTTAGCCCGTCCACTGTGTTTTATATTAAATATTGATAGTTGGGGCCTCTGTAACTGTCTGTGAAATGGTAGTCCTCAACCCTGGATGGAAGAGTGCCAGATCGATGGACACCAGATAAGGAGCACTGGATGGAAAGGTACCAGATGTAGGACTGGTGGATTAAGGAGTGTCCGCTCAATGGGCGCCAGATGGAAGACTGCTGGATTAAAGAGCGTCAAATCGATGGGCACCAAATAAGGAGCACTGGATGGAAAACCGATAGATTGAAGAGCACCAGATCGATGGGCACCAGATGAGGAGCGCTGGATGGAAAGGTACCAGATGGAAGACTGGTGGATTAAAGAGCGTCAGATCGATGGGCACCAAATAAGGAGCACTAAATGGAAGAGTATTGACAAATAAGGTGCCAGATGGAAGACCAATGGACTGAAGAGCACCAGATCAATGGGCACCAGATGAGCGCTGGATGGAAGAGCACTGAATGGAAAGGTACCAGATGGAAGACCTGTGGATTAAAGAGTATCGGCTCAATGGGCACCAGATGAGGAGCACTGAATGGAAGAGCACTGAAAGGAAAGGTACCAGATGGAAGACGTGTAGATTAAAGAGTATCGGCTCAATGGGCTCCAGATTGAAGACTGCTGGATTGATGAGTGTCAGATGCATGTCCCTTTTGTAACCCCAGATAAGTGTACAGTAGATCCATGATATGTACTTCCCATTCCAGAACCAAGGACCTTAATATGTAGTTGCCCCTCATCTGAGGCTTTCCACAAAATTTTGGAGGGTGTCTGTGGGAATTTGTGGCCGTTTGTCAGGTACTGATGTTGGATGAGAAGACCTGGCTCACCATTGGTGTTTCAATCCATCCCAAAGGTGATCAGTAGGGAAGAGGTCAGAACACTTGATTTCCTCCACAATAAACTGGTCTCACCATGTCTTTATGGAGCTGGCTGTGTACACGAGGGGGGAGGGGGGGGGGCACAGTCACGCTGGAACAGAAAAGGGTCTTCGCCAGACTGTTACCACAAGGTTAGAAGACCACAATTGTCTCCAATGTCTTTGTATAATGGAGGATTACCAGGATCCTTTCCTTCACTGGAGACACCTGGACTTAGTCAATCGCAGGGGCCTCCATAGTTGGGGTCTCCAGTGAAGGATCTTGGTAATTGTCCAACAGTTTAGTGAAGGCCCTTGATTCCATGATTTTGGAATGGGATGTCCACCAAGCTCATATAGGTGTAATGGGTGGAGGAACTTGAGTGTCCTGTACAGAGCCCTGACCACAACCCTACAGAACACCCTTGGAACAAATTGAAACGCTGATGGTGTCCCATCTCTACAAAGACATGGTTTGACCAGTCTGG
This sequence comes from Lithobates septentrionalis, assembly GCA_037952835.1. Classification (NCBI taxonomy): domain Eukaryota; kingdom Metazoa; phylum Chordata; class Amphibia; order Anura; family Ranidae; genus Lithobates; species Lithobates septentrionalis. The sequence continues at coordinate 86,430 of JBBDGP010003956.1, read as the reverse complement.
TGTGGATTAACACCTTTGGAATGCCGATGGTCAGCCAGGCTTCCTCATCCAACACCAGTACCTAACAAAATGTGCTCAGTGAGGTGTCAATCTTAGTCTGAACCATCACCTTAAGCACCCTAAGAGCGCTGTAGCTGGGTGACCCCACCAGGACGAAGGCACAGCTAGCCATTCCAGGAATGGGGGGGTCTGTATATTTTAAAGATTTGCATCTGATAGTAAAGACTGGAAAGTGTCCTGGTATGAAAGGTTCTCAGGTAGTCTTGCCTGTCTTAAAAGAGCTCAAAGGTGTGTTCCACTAAGGATCCCGGAACATATCTGACTGACATCTGGTCTACGTGCTCCTGGTCAGGTGTAGTATCAGGCCACATATGGTCCTCAGGCCTTCAAGCAAGCGGGTTAAACATCTTGTCTACCAGTGATCTGGCTGGGAAGATCTGTGTGGATCATCTTCATTATCACCTCCTCATTGATGTTCATCTGGGTCATCAGAAGCTCCTCCACAACATGCTCCAGGCAGGGAGGACGATTGATATACTGGCAGAGGTAAAAGATGGTGTCCCTCCTATTGGTCAGCATATCCTCAGAGCAGATCTTGTGGCATTCTGCAGGAAGGTCTTCATAACCAGGCTGGATGGAATAACCGGCCATAATGAGGGATTCTGCGGCTATCCAGGCACGACTTTCTCCTTTCATACTCATTATGAAGATCTATTGTCTGCAGTACACCCCTCATCAGTCGAGACATGGGGGGATGGGGAGCTGTGAGCACCACTACTGTCCATTAGGGTAGGGGTGGCTGCTGCTCTCAACGCACTTCATGGACCTATCCTCTGCCAAGGCATGGGGGAATGGGGGGCTGTGGTCCCTGCTCCATCCATTGATTTCTGTTACCAAAACACCTTATGGACCCATCCTCAGCTGAGACGGGGGATGGGGAACTGTGGGCCCTTAGGGTGGTGGGGGTGATGCTTCTCTGGATACACCTTATATCTGTGTGGGAGGTGGGGTTTGCTGTGTATAGGGGATGGGTGTGCTGTGTATAGGGGATGGGTGTGCTGTGTATGGGGGTGGGGTTTGCTGTGTATGGGGGTGGGGTTTGCTGTGTATGGGGGTGGGGTTTGCTGTGTATAGGGGTGGAATGTGCTGTGTATAGGGGAGGGGTGTGCTGTGTATGGGGGTGGGGTGTGCTGTGTATAGGGGAGGGGTTTGCTGTGTATAGGGGAGGGGTTTGCTGTGTATGGGGGAGGGGTTTGCTGTGTATGGGGGTGGGGTTTGCTGTGTATGGGGGAGGAGTGTGCTGTGTAGGGGGGAGGGGTTTGCTGTGTATGGGGGAGGGGTTTGCTGTGTATGGAGGGGGGTTTGCTGTGTATGGGGGTGGGGTTTGCTGTGTATGGGGGTGGGGTGTGCTGTGTAGGGGGTGGGGTTTGCTGTGTAGGGGGAGGGGTTTGATGTGTAGGGGGAGGGGTGTGCTGTGTAGGGGGTGGGGTTTGCTGTGTAGGGGGAGGGGTTTGATGTGTAGGGGGAGGGGTTTGCTGTGTAGGTGAGGGGTTTGATGTGTAGGGGGAGGGGTTTGCTGTGTATGGGGGTGGGGTTTGCTGTGTATAGGGGATGGGTGTGCTGTGTATGGGGGTGGGGTGTGCTGTGTAGGGGGAGGGGTTTGATGTGTACGGGGGTGGGGTTTGCTGTGTATAGGGGTGGAATTTGCTGTTTACGGGGGTGGGGTTTGCTGTGTATAGGGGATGGGTGTGCTGTGTATGGGGGTGGGGTTTGCTGTGTATGGGGGAGGGGTTTGCTGTGTAGGGGGAGGGGTTTGATGTGTAGGGGGAGGGGTTTGATGTGTAGGGGGTGGGGTTTGCTGTGTATGGGGGTGGGGTTTGCTGTGTACGGGGGTGGGGTTTGCTGTGTATAGGGGTGGAATTTGCTGTTTACGGGGGTGGGATTTGCTGTGTATAGGGGAGGGGTGTGCTGTGTATGGGGGTGGGATTTGCTGTGTATAGGGGAGGGGTTTGCGGTGTATGGGGGAGGGGTGTGTTGTGTATGGGGGAGGGGTTTGCGGTGTATAGGGGTGGGGTTTGCTGTGTATGGGGGTGGGGTTTGCTGTGTATAGGGGTGGGGTGTGCTGTGTAGGGGGGTGGAATTTGCTGTGTATGGGGGAGGGGTTTGCTGTCTATGGGGGTGGTGTTTGCTGTGTATGGGGGAGGGGTGTGCTGTGTAGGGGGGAGGGGTGTGCTGTGTAGGGGGGAGGGGTGTGCTGTGTAGGGGGGAGGGGTGTGCTGTGTATGAGGGGGGGGGTTTGCTGTGTATAGAGGTGGGGTTTGCTGTGTAGGGGGGTGGGATTTTCTGTGTATGGGGGAGGGGTTTGCTGTGTATAGGGGACGGGTGTGCTGTGTAGGGGGGTGGAGTTTGCTGTGTATAGGGGAGGGGTTTGCTGTGTATGGGGGAGGGGTTTGCTGTGTATGGGGGTGGGGTTTGCTGTGTATGGGGGAGGAGTGTGCTGTGTAGGGGGGAGGGGTTTGCTGTGTATGGGGGAGGGGTTTGCTGTGTATGGAGGGGGGTTTGCTGTGTAGGGGGAGGGGTTTGCTGTGTAGGGGGAGGGGTTTGCTGTATAGGGGGAGGGGTTTGCTGTGTATGGGGGTGGGGTTTGCTGTGTAGGGGGTGGGGTGTGCTGTGTATGGGGGTGGGGTTTGCTGTGTAGGGGGAGGGGTTTGATGTGTAGGGGGAGGGGTTTGATGTGTAGGGGGGAGGGGTTTGCAGTGTAGGGGGTGGAGTTTGTGTATGGGGGAGGGGTTTGCTGTGTACGGGGGAGGGGTGTACGGGGGAGGGGTTTACGGTGTAAGGGGGAGGGGTTTGCTGTGTACGGGGGTGGGGTTTGCTGTGTATAGGGGATGGGTGTGCTGTGTATGGGGGTGGGGTTTGCTGTGTATGGGGGTGGGGTTTGCTGTGTATAGGGGAGGGGAGGGGTGTGCTGTGTATGGGGGTGGGATTTGCTGTGTATAGGGGAGGGGTGTGCTGTGTATGGGGGTGGGATTTGCTGTGTATAGGGGAGGGGTTTGCAGTGTATAGGGGAGGGGTGTGTTGTGTATGGGGGAGGGGTTTGCGGTGTATAGGTGTGGAATTTGCTGTGTATGGGGGTGGGGTTTGCTGTGTATGGGGGTGGGGTGTGCTGTGTAGGGGGGTGGAATTTGCTGTGTATGGGGGTGGGGTTTGCTGTGTATAGGGGAGGGGAGGGGTTTGCTGTGTATGGGGGTGGTGTTTGCTGTGTATGGGGGAGGGGTGTGCTGCGTAGGGGGGAGGGGTGTGCTGTGTAGGGGGAGGGGTGTGCTGTGTAGGGGGGAGGGGTGTGCTGTGTAGGGGGGAGGGGTGTGCTGTGTATAGGGGAGGGGAGGGGTGTGCTGTGTAGGGGGGAGGGGTGTGCTGTGTAGGGGGGAGGGGTGTGCTGTGTATAGGGGAGGGGAGGGGAGGGGTGTGCTGTGTAGGTGGGAGGGGTGTGCTGTGTAGGGGGAGGGGTGTGCTGTGTAGGGGGAGGGGTGTGCTGTGTATAGGGGAGGGGAGGGGTGTGCTGTGTAGGGGGGAGGGGTGTGCTGTGTAGGGGGAGGGGTGTGCTGTGTATAGGGGAGGGGAGGGGTGTGCTGTGTAGGGGGGAGGGGTGTGCTGTGTAGGGGGAGGGGTGTGCTGTGTAGGGGGGAGGGGTGTGCTGTGTAGGGGGGAGGGGTGTGCTGTGTATGAGGGGGGGGGGTTTGCTGTGTATAGAGGTGGGATTTGCTGTGTAGGGGGGTGTGATTTTTTGTGTACGGGGAAGGGGTATGCTGTGTATAGGGGAGGGGTGTGCTGTGTATGGGGGAGGGGTTTGCGGTGTATAGGGGTGGAATTTGCTGTGTATGGGGGTGGGGTTTGCTGTGTAGGGGGAGGGGTTTCACGTATAGGGGGTGGGGTTTGCTGTGTAGGGGGAGGGGTTTGCTGTGTAGGGGGAGGGGTTTCACGTATAGGGGGGTGGGGTTTGCTGTGTAGGAGGGAGGGGTTTGATGTGTAGGGGGGAGGGGTTTGCTGTGTACGGGGGTGGGGTTTGCTGTGTACGGGGGTGGGGTTTGCTGTGTACGGGGGTGGGGTTTGCGGTGTATGGGGGTGGGGTTTGCGGTGTATAGGGGAGGGGAGGGGTGTGCTGTGTATGGGGGTGGGATTTGCTGTGTAGAGGGGAGGGGTTTGCAGTGTATAGGGGAGGTGTGTGCTGTGTATGGGGGTGGGGTTTGCGGTGTATAGGAGAGGGGAGGGGTGTGCTGTGTATGGGGGTGGGATTTGCTGTGTATAGGGGAGGGGTGTGCTGTGTATGGGGGTGGGATTTGCTGTGTATAGGGGAGGGGTGTGCTGTGTATGGGGGTGGGATTTGCTGTGTAGAGGGGAGGGGTTTGCAGTGTATAGGGGAGGGGTGTGTTGTGTATGGGGGAGGGGTTTGCGGTGTATAGGGGTGGGGTTTGCTGTGTATGGGGGAGGGGTTTGCGGTGTATAGGGGTGGGGTTTGCTGTGTATAGGGGTGGGGTGTGCTGTGTAGGGGGGTGGAATTTGCTGTGTATAGGGGAGGGGAGGGGTTTGCTGTCTATGGGGGAGGGGTGTGCTGTGTAGGGGACGGGGTTTGCTGTGTATGGGGGTGGGGTTTGCTGTGTAGGGGGAGGGGTGTGCTGTGTATGGGGGAGGGGTGTGCTGTGTATGGGGGTGGGGTTTGATGTGTAGGGGGAGGGGTTTGATGTGTAGGGGGAGGGGTTTGCGGTGTAGGGGGTGGAGTTTGCGTATGGGGAAGGGTTTGCGGTGTAAGGTGGAGGGGTTTGCGGTGTAGGGGGAGGGGTTTGATGTGTATGAGGGAGGGGTTTGATGTGTATGGGGGAGGGGTGTGCTGTGTAGGGGGGAGGGGTTTCATGTATAGGGGGTGGGGTTTGCTGTGTAGGGGGGAGGGGTTTGCTGTGTAGGGGGAGGGGTTTGATGTGTAGGGGGAGGGGTTTGCGGTGTAGGGGGTGGAGTTTGCGTATGGGGAAGGGTTTGCGGTGTAAGGTGGAGGGGTTTGCGGTGTAGGGGTTTGATGTGTATGAGGGAGGGGTTTGATGTGTATGGGGGAGGGGTTTGCTGTGTAGGGGGGAGGGGTTTGCTGTGTACGGGGGAGGGGTTTCATGTATAGGGGGTGGGGTTTGCTGTGTAGGGGGTGGCTTTTGCTGTGTATGGGGGTGGGGTTTTGCTGTGTAGGGGGGTGGGGTTTGCTGTGTATGGGGGAGGGGTTTGCTGTGTATGGAGGGGGGTTTGCTGTGTAGGGGGGTGGGGTTTGCTGTGTAGGGGGAGGGGTTTGCTGTGTAGGGGGAGGGGTTTCATGTATAGGGGGTGGGGTTTGCTGTGTAGGGGGTGGCTTTTGCTGTGTATGGGGGTGGGGTTTTGCTGTGTAGGGGGGTGGGGTTTGCTGTGTATGGGGGAGGGGTTTGCTGTGTATGGAGGGGGGTTTGCTGTGTAGGGGGAGGGGTTTGCTGTGTAGGGGGAGGGGTTTGCTGTGTAGGGGGAGGGGTTTCATGTATAGGGGGTGGGGTTTGCTGTGTAGGGGGAGGGTTTCATGTATAGGGGGTGGGGTTTTCTGTGTAGGGGGGTGGGGTTTGCTGTGTAGGGGGGAGGGGTTTGCTGTGTAGGGGGGAGGGGTTTGATGTGTAGGGGGAGGGGTTTCACGTATAGGGGGTGGGGTTTGCTGTGTAGGGGGTGGGATTTGCTGTGTAGGGGGAGGGGTTTCACGTATAGGGGGTGGGGTTTGCTGTGTAGGGGGGAGGGGTTTGCTGTGTGGGGGGAGGGGTTTGCTGTGTATGGGGGAGGGGTTTGCTGTGTAGGGGGGAGGGGTTTGCTGTGTAGGGGAGGGGTTTGCTGTGTAGGGGGAGGGGTTTGCTGTGTAGGGGGGAGGGGTTTGCTGTGTAGGGGGGAGGGGTTTGATGTGTAGGGGGGAGGGGTTTGCTGTGTAGGGGGGAGGGGTTTGCTGTGTAGGGGGGAGGGGTTTGCTGTGTAGGGGGAGGGGTTTTATGTGTAGGGGGAGGGGTTTGCTGTATATGGGGGAGGGGTTACACGTGTATGGGGGAGGGGGGTATAACGGCAAAAAAAAAAATCATATAGAAAAAGTTATTTATTCAGAATTCTCCATTATGTACAATTTTATTATAAATGTTGTAGATGATTGTTTGGTAAATAATCTCTTTTTGTGAATAAAGATCCGACCTGAATAATAATCTGGCCGAACTTCAGATCAGCTGCAGAATACAACACTTTTCTAAAAATAAGGGGGAATATACCCCTTTAAATCTACCACGGGGGCGGAGACTGCCGTGCGTAGGCGGGGCACGAAGAGGAATGATAACGAAATGATATTAGGGGGCGGAGCAATAAGGAGGAGATTCTAAGGGGGAGGGACTTTGTCGGGCCTAGAGAGGATACGTAGAGGGGCGGGGCCGGGCGGTAGGCTGTGCACATGCGCAGTGTGCACGGAGAGCGGCGTGGACGCGCAGAGGGTGTCGGACACACGGACGAGGGATCGGATCGGATCGGAGTGTGAGAGGTCGGGCACCGAGTACGAGGAGAAGGGGCGGGTCTGTCGTGAAGGGGCAGAGGTTATATAGGAAGTGGGAGGAGCCGGCGTGTCACAGACGGGAGGGGCGGAGCCTGTGCAGCCTCCTGGTCACGTGACTGCTGAGATTCTCATTCCAGGAGCCCCAAATTCCGGACAGAGATGGAGGAGGGGCAAAACACCACAGGTAAGGGTGGAGCCAGGACTGGGGACCGCCCACATGTGGCCACACCTCCATACACAGCGGTACTTCCTGTCATGTGACACCATAGAGCCCGCACACCTCGCCTCGTACAGAGCGGTACTTCCTGTCATGTGACACCATAGAGCCCGTACACCTCGTACAGAGCGGTACTTCCTGTCATGTGACACCATGGAGCCCGCACACCCCGTACAGAGCAGTACTTCCTGTCACATGACACCATAGAGCCCGCACACCTCGTACAGAGCGGTACTTCCTGTCATGTGACACCATAGAGCCCGCACACCTTGTACAGAGCAGTACTTCCTGTCATGTGACACCACAGAGCCCGCACACCTCGTACAGAGCGGTACTTCCTGTCATGTGACACCATAGAGCCCGCACACCTTGTACAGAGCAGTACTTCCTGTCATGTGACACCATAGAGCCCGCACACCTCGTACAGAGCGGTACTTCCTGTCATGTGACACTATAGAGCCCGTACAGAGCGGTACTTCCTGTCATGAGACACCATAGAGCCCGTACAGAGCGGTACTTCCTGTCATGTGACACCATAGAGCCCGCACACCTCGTACAGAGCGGTACTTCCTGTCATGTGACACCATAGAGCCCGCACACCTCGCCTCGTACAGAGCAGTACTTCCTGTCATGTGACACCATAGAGCCCGCACACCCCGTACAGAGCAGTACTTCCTGTCATGTGACACCATAGAGCCCGTACAGAGCAGTACTTCCTGTCACATGACACCATAGAGCCCGCACACCCCGTACAGAGTGGTACTTCCTGTCATGTGACACCATAGAGCCCGCACACCTTGTACAGAGCAGTACTTCCTGTCATGTGACACCACAGAGCCCGTACACCTCGTACAGAGCGGTACTTCCTGTCATGTGACACCATAGAGCCCGCACACCTCGTACAGAGCGGTACTTCCTGTCATGTGACACTATAGAGCCCGTACAGAGCGGTACTTCCTGTCATGAGACACCATAGAGCCCGTACAGAGCGGTACTTCCTGTCATGAGACACCATAGAGCCCGCACACCTCGTACAGAGCGGTACTTCCTGTCATGTGACACCATAGAGCCCGCACACCTCGTACAGAGCGGTACTTCCTGTCATGTGACACCATAGAGCCCGCACACCTTGTACAGAGCAGTACTTCCTGTCATGTGACACCACAGAGCCCGCACACCTCGTACAGAGCGGTACTTCCTGTCATGTGACACCACAGAGCCCGTACACCTCGTACAGAGCGGTACTTCCTGTCATGTGACACCATAGAGCCCGCACACCTTGTACAGATTAGTACTTCCTGTCATGTGACACCATAGAGCCCGTACAGAGCGGTACTTCCTGTCATGAGACACCATAGAGCCCGCACACCCCGTACAGAGCGGTACTTCCTGTCATGAGACACCATAGAGCCCGCACACCTTGTACAGAGCGGTACTTCCTGTCATGTGACACCATAGAGCCCGCACACCTCGTACAGAGCGGTACTTCCTGTCATGTGACACCATAGAGCCCGCACACCTCGTACAGAGCGGTACTTCCTGTCATGTGACACCACAGAGCCCGCACACCTCGTACAGAGCGGTACTTCCTGTCATGTGACACCACAGAGCCCGCACACCTCGTACAGAGCGGTACTTCCTGTCATGTGACACCATAGAGCCCGTACAGAGCAGTACTTCCTGTCACATGACACCATAGAGCCCGCACACCCCGTACAGAGTGGTACTTCCTGTCATGTGACACAATAGAGCCCGCACACCTTGTACAGAGCAGTACTTCCTGTCATGTGACACCACAGAGCCCGTACACCTCGTACAGAGCGGTACTTCCTGTCATGTGACACCATAGAGCCCGCACACCTCGTACAGAGCGGTACTTCCTGTCATGTGACACTATAGAGCCCGCACACCTTGTACAGAGCAGTACTTCCTGTCATGAGACACCATAGAGCCCGTACAGAGCGGTACTTCCTGTCATGAGACACCATAGAGCCCGCACACCTCGTACAGAGCGGTACTTCCTGTCATGTGACACCATAGAGCCCGCACACCTCGTACAGAGCGGTACTTCCTGTCATGTGACACCATAGAGCCGCACACCTTGTACAGAGCGGTACTTCCTGTCATGTGACACCATAGAGCCCGTACACCTCGTACAGAGCGGTACTTCCTGTCATGTGACACCATAGAGCCCGCACACCTTGTACAGATTAGTACTTCCTGTCATGTGACACCATAGAACCCGTACAGAGCGGTACTTCCTGTCATGTGACACCATAGAGCCCGCACACCTTGTACAGAGCAGTACTTCCTGTCATGTGACACCATAGAGCCCGCACACCTCGTACACAGCGGTACTTCCCGTCATGTGACACCATAGAGCCCGCACACCTCGTACAGAGCGGTACTTCCTGTCATGTGACACCATAGAGCCCGTACACCCCGTACAGAGCAGTACTTTCTGTCATGTGACACCATAGAGCCCGCACACCTTGTACAGAGCAGTACTTCCTGTCATGTGACACCATAGAGCCCGCACACCTCGTACAGAGCGGTACTTCCTGTCATGTGACACCATAGAGCCCGCACACCCTGTACAGAGCAGTACTTCCTGTCATGAGACACCATAGAGCCCGCACACCCTGTACAGAGCAGTACTTCCTGTCATGAGACACCATAGAACCCATACAGAGCGGTACTTCCTGTCATGTGACACCATAGAGCCCGCACACCCCGTACAGAGTGGTACTTCCTGTCATGTGACACCATAGAGCCCGCACACCCCGTACAGAGTGGTACTTCCTGTCATGTGACACCATAGAGCCCGCACACCTCGTACAGAGCGGTACTTCCTGTCATGTGACACCATAGAGCCCGTACACCCCGTACAGAGCAGTACTTTCTGTCATGTGACACCATAGAGCCCGCACACCTTGTACAGAGCAGTACTTCCTGTCATGTGACACCATAGAGCCCGCACACCTCGTACAGAGCGGTACTTCCTGTCATGTGACACCATAGAGCCCGCACACCCTGTACAGAGCAGTACTTCCTGTCATGAGACACCATAGAGCCCGCACACCCTGTACAGAGCAGTACTTCCTGTCATGAGACACCATAGAACCCATACAGAGCGGTACTTCCTGTCATGTGACACCATAGAGCCCGCACACCCCGTACAGAGTGGTACTTCCTGTCATGAGACACCATAGAACCCACACAGAGCGGTACTTCCTGTCATGTGACACCATAGAGCCCGCACACCTCGTACAGAGCGGTACTTCCTGTCATGTGACACCATAGAGCCCGCACACCCCGTACAGAGCAGTACTTCCTGTCATGTGACACCATAGAGCCCGCACACCTCGTACAGAGCGGTACTTCCTGTCATGTGACACCATAGAGCCCGCACACCCCGTACAGAGCAGTACTTCCTGTCATGTGACACCATAGAGCCCGCACACCCCGTACAGAGCAGTACTTCCTGTCATGTGACACCATAGAGCCCGCACACCTTGTACAGAGCGGTACTTCCTGTCATGTGACACCATAGAGCCCGTACACCTCGTACAGAGCGGTACTTCCTGTCATGTGACACCATAGAGCCCGCACACCCCGTACAGAGCAGTACTTTCTGTCACACTATAGAGCCTGCCCACATAGATGAGGGGGGAGGGGGGATTTTGGGGGTGTATGCAGTGGGCTGGGTGGGCGGAGCTCAGACATTTGCTTTTCATGTTGGTGATTTTATGGACCGCAGTAACAATGACTTCTCCCCCGCAGGTGCATCTCATCCTCGGCCACTCCCACAGTCCAGGACTGCAGATCCCATCCCCCATCTGATGGAGAATCGGATTCCGCCCCCTACTGGCCAGTTCCCAGGTGCCGCCGCCCATCCCCCCACAGGTCGTATTGATGGGCGGTCTCCCGCAGTCATGGGGTCAGTGGAGCCCCTGTGGAGCGGAAATTTCCTGAGCACCCGACACCCTTCCCCCGCCCAGTACGCTGTCTCCAATATGGCGGACTTCAGTAAGGGCGGGGCTTATATGACAGAGGCGGGCCGGCACCCGCCCTCCACACAGCCCGACGTGACCTCTTCCCCGGTCCTAACTCCCACTTACTGCTCCAACTGTAAGAAGATGTTTGCCACCATTGAGGCCTTCACCAGACACGAGCCTATGCATGCGCTGACCGTCAAACTCCACCCCTGCCTGGAGTGCGGCAAGTACTACCGCCACAACACCGCCCTGGTCATCCACCGCCGCACCCACACCGGCGAGAAGCCGTACGGCTGCACCGAGTGCGGCAGGCGCTTCAACGCCCGCTCTAGCCTGGTCACCCACGGCAAGATCCATGCCGGCAAGAAGCTGTGCGAGTGTTCAGAGTGCGGCATGTCCTTCACCCGAACCGACGACCTCTTCCACCACCAGCTCATGCACAACCGAGAGCGCAAGTTCTCCTGCGACGACTGCGGCAAGTGCTTCAAGGCCGAGTCCGAGCTCGCCGTCCACCGCAGAGCCCACCCGGCCGTGGAGCTGTTCCTTTGCTCCGGCTGCGGCAGAGACTTCACCCAGTACACCAAACTTCTCCGACACCAGAAGAGCCACCCACAGCTGCCGCCTGTCTTCATCACCGGGGAAAGGATGCTGGCCGACCAGTGAGCCTGAAATATACCAGACTGTCACCAGGGAGCCAATAGCAACGTTCCTTCAGTGGAATGTGGAGTTCACCTCTAGAGCCTGCTGGCCTTCCAACACCACCGGTCACCAGAACGTTCCTGAACCCGAAGTACAGCGGATGTGACAGACAATCCTCCTCCCGTATTACAGACTGAAACGTACTGCCTTCACAGAGCGAAAAATGTGTCCGAAAATTAAGGTCAACCCTCCGCCCCACCCCGGAAAAATAAGGAGAGAATGGCGGGACTTTTCCTGGGGTTAAATTCTGACTTTCGGATGAATTTCGGAATTTGTACTTGTGAAACTCTCAACGAAAAAAAGACCTGATTCGGTCTTGGAAGATGGGAAGGGAAAATGGGATCAGTCCAAAGACAGTGTGACCCGCCCCCCCGATCCCACTCTGGAAGATTGAGTCACCGGCCTTGTGGTGCCAAATAGTCTGCCGAGCCAAACCCCCCCCCAACCTCCCAACCTCGGGTGTATAGAACTCCATTCCATATACCAGAGAGATGGACAAAACCAGCCCCAAACCAGTACATAGAGATCCATACCTTATACCGGACAGAACCAGCCCCCAACCAGTATATAGAGATCCATAGCTTATACCGGACAGAACCAGCCCCCAACCAGTATATAGAGAACCATACCTTATACCGGACAGAACCAGCCCCCAACCAGTATATAGAGATCCATAGCTTATACCGGACAGAACCAGGCCCCAAACCAGTACATAGAGATCCATACCTTATACCGGACAGAACCAGCCCCCAACCAGTATATAGAGATCCATAGCTTATACCGGACAGAACCAGCCCCCAGCCAGTATATAGAGATCCATAGCTTATACCGGACAGAACCAGCCCCCAACCAGTATATAGAGATCCATACCTTATACCAGACAGAACCGTCCCCCAACCAGTATATAGAGATCCATAGCTTATACCGGACAGAACCTTCCCCCAACCAGTATATAGAGAACCATACCTTATACCGGACAGAACCAGCCCCCAGCCAGTATATAGAGATCCATAGCTTATACCGGACAGAACCAGCCCCCAGCCAGTATATAGAGATCCATAGCTTATACCAGACAGAACCAGCCCCCAGCCAGTATATAGAGATCCATAGCTTATACCGGACAGAACCAGCCCCCAGCCAGTATATAGAGATCCATAGCTTATACCGGACAGAACCAGCCCCCAGCCAGTATATAGAGATCCATAGCTTATACCGGACAGAACCAGCCCCCAGCCAGTATATAGAGATCCATAGCTTATACCGGACAGAACCAGCCCCCAGCCAGCATATAGAGATCCATAGCTTATACCGGACAGAACCAGCCCCCAGCCAGTATATAGAGATCCATAGCTTATACCGGACAGAACCAGCCAGTATATAGAGATCCATAGCTTATACCGGACAGAACCAGCCCCCAGCCAGTATATAGAGATCCATAGCTTATACCAGACAGAACCAGCCCCCAACCAGTATATAGAGATCCATAGCTTATACCGGACAGAACCAGCCCCCAACCAGTATATAGAGATCCATAGCTTATACCGGACAGAACCAGCCCCCAGCCAGTATATAGAGATCCATAGCTTATACCGGACAGAACCAGGCCCCAAACCAGTACATAGAGATCCATACCTTATACCGGACAGAACCAGCCCCCAACCAGTATATAGAGATCCATAGCTTATACCGGACAGAACCAGCCCTAAACCAGTACATAGAGATCCATAGCTTATACCGGACAGAACCTTCCCCCAACCAGTATATAGAGATCCATAGCTTATACCGGACAGAACCAGCCCCCAACCAGTATATAGAGATCCATAGCTTATACCGGACAGAACCAGCCCCCAACCAGTATATAGAGATCCATAGCTTATACCGGACAGAACCAGCCCCCAGCCAGTATATAGAGATCCATAGCTTATACCGGACAGAACCAGGCCCCAAACCAGTATATAGAGATCCATAGCTTATACCGGACAGAACCAGCCCCCAACCAGTATATAGAGATCCATAGCTTATACCGGACAGAACCAGCCCTAAACCAGTACATAGAGATCCATACCTTATACCGGACAGAACCTTCCCCCAACCAGTATATAGAGATCCATACCTTATACCGGACAGAACCAGCCCCCAGCCAGTATATAGAGATCCATAGCTTATACCGGACAGAACCAGCCCTAAACCAGTACATAGAGATCCATACCTTATACCGGACAGAACCAGCCCCCAACCAGTATATAGAGATCCATAGCTTATACCGGACAGAACCAGCCCTAAACCAGTACATAGAGATCCATACCTTATACCGGACAGAACCTTCCCCCAACCAGTATATAGAGATCCATAGCTTATACCGGACAGAACCAGCCCCCAACCAGTATATAGAGATCCATAGCTTATACCGGACAGAACCAGCCCCCAACCAGTATATAGAGATCCATAGCTTATACCGGACAGAACCAGCCCCCAGCCAGTATATAGAGATCCATAGCTTATACCGGACAGAACCAGCCCCCAGCCAGTATATAGAGATCCATAGCTTATACCGGACAGAACCAGCCCCCAGCCAGTATATAGAGATCCATAGCTTATACCGGACAGAACCGGGCCCCAAACCAGTACATAGAGATCCATACCTTATACCGGACAGAACCAGCCCCCAACCAGTATATAGAGATCCATAGCTTATACCGGACAGAACCAGCCCTAAACCAGTACATAGAGATCCATACCTTATACCGGACAGAACCTTCCCCCAACCAGTATATAGAGATCCATAGCTTATACCGGACAGAACCAGCCCCCAACCAGTATATAGAGATCCATAGCTTATACCGGACAGAACCAGCCCCCAACCAGTATATAGAGATCCATAGCTTATACCGGACAGAACCAGCCCCCAGCCAGTATATAGAGATCCATAGCTTATACCGGACAGAACCAGCCCCCAACCAGTATATAGAGATCCATACCTTATACCGGACAGAACCGTCCCCCAACCAGTATATAGAGATCCATAGCTTATACCGGACAGAACCTTCCCCCAACCAGTATATAGAGAACCATACCTTATACCGGACAGAACCAGCCCCCAGCCAGTATATAGAGATCCATAGCTTATACCGGACAGAACCAGCCCCCAGCCAGTATATAGAGATCCATAGCTTATACCAGACAGAACCAGCCCCCAGCCAGTATATAGAGATCCATAGCTTATACCGGACAGAACCAGCCCCCAGCCAGTATATAGAGATCCATAGCTTATACCGGACAGAACCAGCCCCCAGCCAGTATATAGAGATCCATAGCTTATACCGGACAGAACCAGCCCCCAGCCAGCATATAGAGATCCATAGCTTATACCGGACAGAACCAGCCCCCAGCCAGTATATAGAGATCCATAGCTTATACCGGACAGAACCAGCCCCCAGCCAGTATATAGAGATCCATAGCTTATACCGGACAGAACCAGACCCCAACCAGTATATAGAGATCCATAGCTTATACCGGACAGAACCAGCCCCCAACCAGTATATAGAGAACCATACCTTATACCGGACAGAACCAGCCCCCAGCCAGTATATAGAGATCCATAGCTTATACCGGACAGAACCAGCCCCCAGCCAGTATATAGAGATCCATAGCTTATACAAGACAGAACCAGCCCCCAACCAGTATATAGAGATCCATAGCCTATACCGGACAGAACCAGCCCCCAGCCAGTATATAGAGATCCATACCTTATACAAGACAGAACCGTCCCCCAACCAGTATATAGAGATCCATAGCTTATACCGGACAGAACCAGCCCTAAACCAGTACATAGAGATCCATACCTTATACCGGACAGAACCGGATATACCGGACAGAACCAGCCCCCAACCAGTATATAGAGATCCATACCTTATACCGGACAGAACCGGATATACCGGACAGAACCAGCCCCCAACCAGTATATAGAGATCCATACCTTATACCGGACAGAACCAGCCCCCAGCCAGTATATAGAGATCCATAGCTTATACCGGACAGAACCAGCCCCCAGCCAGTATATAGAGATCCATAGCTTATACCGGACAGAACCAGCCCCCAACCAGTATATAGAGATCCATAGCTTATACCGGACAGTCAGACAGAACCGGCCCTCACCCACTGTATAGAACTCTATACAATCTACCGGACAGACAGAACCGGCCCTCACCCACTGTATAGAACTCTATACAATCTACCGGACAGACAGAACTGGCCCTCACCCACCGTATAGAACTCTGTACCGTCTACCAGACAGACAGAACTGGCCCTCACCCATCGTATAGAACTCTGTACCATCTACTGGACAGACAGAACTGGCCCTCAACCATTGTATAGAACTCTGTACCATCTACCGGGCAGACAGAACTGGCCCTCACCCACTGTATAGAACTCTATACAATCTACCGGACAGACAGAACTGGCCCTCACCCACTGTATAGAACTCTATACAATCTACCGGACAGACAGAACTGGCCCTCACCCATCGTATAGAACTCTGTACCATCTACTGGACAGATCCGGCCCTCACCCATTGTATAGAACTCTGTACCATCTACTGGACAGATGGACAGAACTGGCCCTCACCCACCGTATAGAACTCTGTACCATCTACTGGACAGATGGACAGAACTGGCCCTCACCCACCGTATAGAACTCTGTACCATCTACTGGACAGATCCGGCCCTCACCCATCGTATAGAACTCTGTACCATCTACTGGACAGATCCGGCCCTCACCCATCGTATAGAACTCTGTACCATCTACTGGACAGATCCGGCCCTCACCCATCGTATAGAACTCTGTACCATCTACTGGACAGATCCGGCCCTCACCCATCGTATAGAACTCTGTACCATCTACTGGACAGATCCGGCCCTCACCCATTGTATAGAACTCTGTACCATCTACTGGACAGATGGACAGAACTGGCCCTCACCCACCGTATAGAACTCTGTACCATCTACTGGACAGATGGACAGAACTGGCCCTCACCCACCGTATAGAACTCTGTACCATCTACTGGACAGAACTGGCCCTCACCCATCGTATAGAACTCTGTACCATCTACTGGACAGACAGAATCAGCCCTAACCACTGGACCGGCCTTTGTATAGAGCTCTCCATACTGTAACTTGGACAGACACAACCGACTCTCACCACCTGCCCACCCATTTTATAGAGCTCCATACCGTATAAGGGACAGAGAGAACCAGCTCTAACCACTGGCCCGCAGATGGCAGTGGTTATAAACAAAGATGGCAATCTTTATAAACAAAGCCCACTGCTCTCCAAAGATATGGATGGCCATCTTTAAACGAGGCTCAGGGGTCTACAGAGAGGTGGACAACAGAATCTTGGGGGTAATACAAGCCTGAAAAATACTAAAACATGTTCTCAATTTCGAGACACATTACGTACAAGTCAGATCCCGTTCACTGTTATCCTAGAGATGACTTTTCAGGATCACTCCATTCTCCGTCTAATATACATTTCCTGACCTCAATATATGCCAGGCCTGAGGAACCCGTTTGCTTTTTCCAAATTGTGACTTCTGGACTTTCATGTCTCAGGGCAACCTTTGGGGACAGTCATCTTCCAGCACCCACAGGGGGGGTGGGGGGTGGTTGGCGCTACATTTGAGGCCTCGTCCGGGATACCCTATTTGGTTGGCCCTAGCAATCAACTTCCCTCCTTGAACTCTGTTTGATCTGAAACGTGTTCAGACCTACAACCATCAGAAAACCACCCGAAAAGAAACTAATTTTCTTATACCAGGCCTGAGAGTAGATTGGAATCATTACTGCCCCCCATACTTCTCCTGTACCCTCCCATTGAGGGATTCCCCCCCCCCCCCCAGAGACACAGCAGGAAATCTCTCCACAACTGTTATCACCAGGTGTCCCCACTGCTAAATCCCCCCTCTATTCTTCTGGTGACGACTGCAAATTTTGGGATCACATTCACAGCCAGCGGGTAAATCTCCCCGGAGGGGACTCGGCAATAAAACCTTTCAAACTAAGGGGGGTCTAGGTGACACTCAGTGTGGTCCTCAGAGTCAAATAGTCTACTTCTACTATCAAGTGGAAAATAAAGGGAGAAGTGACCACCTACCAGCCACGTAATCCAAGAAACATTGGCCTCATACAGGTATTAATGCAGAGGGTCCCAGAATGGCCATGGCTCCTATGGGGACTTCAACATATTTAGCTAAATATTTCCAGGGATCCCACCAGATTTTCCGGAAAGCCAAATACTTGAGTGTAGGGATGTCATAGTCGGGCGAGGACCGTACGCATCAACAAGTCCATCAATGGCCAAAATCAGAACAAGTACCATTGCCAGTGGATTCCAGATCCCCGTCATCCAGGAGAACCTCTCCAAACTTCACATCTGTGGACATCTTGGTGGTCAGACTGTAGCTTTATTATTGTAGATTACACCGTCTTTATTACTTGTTATTTTTGCTTATTATGTGCAAATATATACGATGTCTTTGTGTATTTTTCATCTCCGCACTGCAAATAAAAACTAAAGCACTCGCAGCTGTATGGTGAAGTAATGTCTTTAATGGGGGGGGGGGGGTTGAATTTTATTGTCCATCATATTATAATGTGTGGATTCTGTATATGGAAAGGTCTAGGTTGTGCCGAGGCTGCGTGTTGTACTCAGGGGGTGCACGGCTTTGTATGACATACGAGGGCACCTCCTCTATATCATGGATGAGAAACCTTCATCAACGTCCCCTCAAATCCTTCCAATGACCTCAGACTAGGGCTGCCTTATTGTCTTTCAGATGGCTTGGAATACGTGTTTTTGGAGAAATACGGGTACATTAAAACAAAATGTTTACAAAATAAATTGGTGTTACCAGGGACATTAGCAAAATGAAGGTGGCTTCTAAGGGTATGATAAGCTTTCCATGGCTCCTGAGCTTTAGGGAAGTTTATTTCAACTATGCTGAACCTGTCCATGTGCCAACAAACAGCCCGGGGGTAGCTGGGAACATGAGATCCATGCAATATAAGGTATTATATTTACCTCTCCTGTGACCTGTGTCTCCTACCTCACCTCTCCCATAACCTGTGCCTCCTACCTCACCTCTCCCATGACCTGTGTCTCCTACCTCACCTCTCCCATAACCTGTGCCTCCTACCTCACCTCTCCCATGACCTGTGTCCCCTACCTCACCTCTCCCATAACCTGTGTCTCCTACCTCACCTCTCCCATAACCTGTGTCTCCTACCTCACCTCTCCCATAACCTGTGTCTCCTACCTCACCTCTCCCATGACCTGTGTCTCCTACCTCACCTCTCCCATAACCTGTGTCTCCTACCTCACCTCTCCCATAACCTGTGCCTCCTACCTCACCTCTCCCATGACCTGTGTCCCCTACCTCACCTCTCCCATAACCTGTGCCTCCTACCTCACCTCTCCCATGACCTGTGTCTCCTACCTCACCTCTCCCATAACCTGTGTCTCCTACCTCACCTCTCCCATGACCTGTGTCTCCTACCTCACCTCTCCCATAACCTGTGTCTCCTACCTCACCTCTCCCATGACCTGTGCCTCCTACCTCACCTCTCCCATGACCTGGATCTCCTACCTCACCTCTCCCATAACCTGTGTCTCATACCTCACCTCTCCAGGAACCCATACCTCCAGTGTCCTGTGTCTCCTACCTCACCTCTCCCATGACCTGTGTCTCCTACCTCACCTCTCCCATGACCTGGATCTCCTACCTCACCTCTCCCATGACCTGTGTCTCCTACCTCACTTCTTCCACGACCTGTGTCTCCTACCTCACCTCTCCCATGACCTGTGTCTCCTACCTCACCTCTCCCATGACCTGTGTCTCCTACCTCACCTCTGCCATGACCTGTGTCTCCTACCTCACCTCTCCCATGACCTGTGTCTCCTACCTCACCTCTGCCATGACCTGTGTCTCCTACCTCACCTCTTCCACGACCTGTGTCTCCTACCTCACCTCTCCCATGACCTGTGTCTCCTACCTCACCTCTTCCATGACCTGTGTCTCCTACCTCACCTCTCCCATGACCTGTGTCTCCTACCTCACCTCTTCCATGACCTGTGTCTCCTACCTCACCTCTCCCATGACCTGTGTCTCCTACCTCACCTCTCCAGGAACCCATACCTCCAGTGTCCTGTGTCTCCTACCTCACCTCTCCCATAACCTGTGTCTCCTACCTCACCTCCCATAACCAGTGTCTCCTACCTCACCTCTCCCATAACCTCTGTCTCCTACCTCACCTCTCCCATAACCTGTGTCTCCTACCTCACCTCTCCCATAACCTGTGTCTCCTACCTCACCTCTCCCATAACCTGTGTCTCCTACCTCACCTCTCCCATAACCTGTGTCTCCTACCTCACCTCTCCAGGAACCCATGCCTCCAGTGTCCTGTGTCTCCTACCTCACCTCTCCCATAACCTGTGTCTCCTACCTCACCTCTTCTCCCATAACCTGTGTCTCCTACCTCACCTCTCCCATAACCTGTGTCTCCTACCTCACCTCTCCCATAACCTGTGTCTCCTACCTCACCTCTCCCATAACCTGTGTCTCCTACCTCACCTCTCCAGGAACCCATACCTCCAGTGTCCTGTGTCTCCTACCTCACCTCTCCAGGAACCCATGCCTCCAGTGTCCTGTGTCTCCTACCTCACCTCTCCCATGACCTGTGTCTCCTACCTCACCTCTCTCATGACCTGTGTCTCCTACCTCACCTCTCCAGGAACCCATGCCTCCAGTGTCCTGTGTCTCCTACCTCACCTCTCTCATGACTTGTGTCGCTTACCTCTCTCATGACCTGTGTCCCCTACCTCACCCGTCCTTTGTCTCCTACCTCTTCCATGACCCTTGTCTCCTACCTCTCCTCCTACGTGACCCGTGTCCCCTACCTCACCTCTCCAGTGTCCCGTGTCTCCTACCTCACTTCTCCCATGACCTGTGTCTCCTACCTCACTTGTCCTTTGTCTTCTACCCCTTCCATGACCCGTGTCTCCTACCTCAGTTGTCCTTTGTCTCCTACCTCTTCCATGACCTGTGTCTCCTACCTCACCTCTCCCATAACCTGTGTCTCCTACCTCACTTCTCCCATGACCTGAGTCTCCTACCTCACCTTTCCCGTGACCTGAGTCTCCTACCTCACCTTTCCCGTGACCTGAGTCTCCTACCTCACCTTTCCCGTGACCCTTACCTCACCTCTCCACTGACCCGTGTCTCCTACCTCACCCCTTCCATGACCCGTGTCTCCTAACTCACCTCTTCTGTGGCCTGTGTCTCCTACCTCACCTTTCCAGTGCCCCGTGTCTCCTACCTCACCTCTCCAGTAACCCGTGTCTCCTACCTCACCCCTTCCATGACCTGTCTCCTAACTCACATCTTCTGTGGCCTGTGTCCCCTACCTCACCTCTCCAGTGTCCCGTGTCTCCTACCTCACCGCTCCGGTGTCCTACCTCACCTCTCCAGTGTCCCGTGTCTCCTACCTCACCGCTCCGGTGTCCTACCTCACCTCTCCAGTGACCTGTGTCTCCTACCTCACCCCTTCCATGACCTGTCTTCTAACTCACATCTTCTGTGGCCTGTGTCTCCTACCTCACCTCTCCAGTGTCCCGTGTCTCCTACCTCACCTCTCCACTGACCCGTGTCTCCTACCTCACCTCTCCACTGACCCGTGTCTCCTACCTCACCTCTCCACTGACCCGTGTCTCCTACCTCACCTCTCCACTGACCCGTGTCTCCTACCTCACCTCTCCACTGACCCGTGTCTCCTACCTCACCTCTCCAATGTCCTGTGTCTCCTACCTCACCCCTTCCATGACCTGTGTCTCCTAACTCTCCTCTTCTGTGGCCTGTGTCTCCTACCTCACCTCTTCAGTGTCCTGTGTCCCCTACTTCACCTCTCCAGTGTCTCATGTCTCCTACCTCACCTTTCCGCTGACCTGTGTCTCCTACCTTACCCCTTCCATGACCCGTGTCTCCTAACTCACCTCTTCCGTGGCCTGTGTCTCCTACCTCACCTCTCCAGTGTCCCGTGCCTCCTACCTCACCTCTGCACTGTCCCATGTCTCCTACCTCACCTCTCCACTGACCCGTGCTTCCTACCTCACCTCTGCAGTGTCCCACGTCTCCTACCTTACCACTGACCCATGTCTCCTACCTCACCTCTGCACTGTCCCATGTCTCCTACCTCACCCCTTCCATGATCCGTGTCTCCTACCTCACCCCTTCCATGACCTGTGTCTCTTACCTGACCTCTCCCGTGGCCTGTCTCTCCTACCTGACCTCTCCAGTGTCCCGTGTCTCCTACCTCACCTCTCCACTGAACTGTCTCCTACCTCACCCCTTCCATGACACGTGTCTCCTACCTCACCTCTCCCGTGTCTCCTACCTCTCCAGTGACCTATATCTCCTACCTCACTTCACCAGTGTCCTCAATGGAGGATCAGCAGACCCTCTACAGTCTGAGACCCACAATGACCAGAGACACCAGTAAGGACCCCAGGGCCCCCCCAATGGAGGATCCGCAGACCCTCTACAGTCTGAGACCCACAAAAACCATAGACACCAGTAAGGACCCCGGGGCCCCCCCAATGGAGGATCCGCAGACCCTCTACAGTCTGAGACCCACAATGACCAGAGACACCAGTAAGAACCCCGGGGCCCCCCAATGGAGGATCCGCAGACCCTCTACAGTCTTAGACCCACAATGACCAGAGACACCAGTAAGGACCCCGGGGCCCCCAATGGAGGATCCGCAGACCCTCTACAGTCTTAGACCCACAATGACCAGAGACGCCAGTAAGGACCCCGGGGCCCCCAATGGAGGATCCGTAGACCCTCTACAGTCTGAGACTCACAAAGACCATAGACACCGGTAAGGGCCCCGGTGCCCCCCAATGGAGGATCCGCAGACCCTCTACAGTCTGAGACTCACAAAGACCATAGACACCGGTAAGGGCCCCGGTGCCCCCCAATGGAGGATCCGCAGACCCTCTACAGTCTGAGACCCACAAAGACCATAGACACCGGTAAGGGCCCCGGTGCCCCCCAATGGAGGATCCGCAGACCCTCTACAGTCGGAGACCCACAATGACCAAAGACACCAGTAAGGACCCCTGGGTCCCCAATGGAGGATCCGCAGACCCTCTACAGTCTGAGACCCACAAAGACCATAGACACCGGTAAGGGCCCCGGGGCCCCCAATGGAGGATCTGCAGACCCTCTACAGTCTGAGACCCACAATGACCAGAGACACCAGTAAGGACCCCGGGGCCCCCCAATGGAGGATCCGCAGACCCTCTACAGTCTGAGACCCACAATGACCAGAGACACCAGTAGGGACCCCGGGGCCCCCCAATGGAGGATCCGCAGACCCTCTACAGTCTGAGACCCACAAAGACCATAGACACCGGTAAGGGCCCCGGGGCCCCCCAATGGAGCAAAGACCATAGACACCAGTAAGGACCCCGGGGCCCCCCAATGGAGGATCCTCAGACCCTCTACAGTCTGAGACCCACAATGACCAGAGACGCCAGTAAGGACCCCGGGGCCCCCAATGGAGGATCTGTAGACCCTCTACAGTCTGAGACCCACAATGACCAGAGACGCCAGTAAGGACCCCGGGGCCCCCCAATGGAGGATCCGCAGACCCTCTACAGTCTGAGACCCACAATGACCAGAGACACCAGTAGGGACCCCGGGCCCCCCCAATGGAGGATCCGCAGACCCTCTACAGTCTGAGACCCAGTAAGAACCCCGGGGCCCCCCAATGGAGGATCTGCAGACCCTCTACAGTCTGAGACCCACAATGACCAGAGACGCCAGTAAGGACCCCGGGGCCCCCCAATGGAGGATCCGCAGACCCTCTACAGTCTGAGACCCACAATGACCAGAGACACCAGTAGGGACCCCGGGCCCCCCCAATGGAGGATCCGCAGACCCTCTACAGTCTGAGACCCACAAAGACCATAGACACCGGTAAGGGCCCCGGGGCCCCCCAATGGAGGATCCGCAGACCCTCTACAGTCTGAGACCCACAAAGACCAGAGACACCGGTAAGGACCCCGGGGCCCCCAATGGAGGATCCGCAGACCCTCTACAGTCTGAGACCCACAAAGACCAGAGACACCAGTAGGGACCCCGGGGCCCCCCAATGGAGGATCCGCAGACCCTCTACAGTCTGAGACCCACAAAGACCAGAGACACCAGTAGGGACCCCGGGGCCCCCCAATGGAGGATCCGCAGACCCTCTACAGTCTGAGACCCACAAAGACCAGAGACACCAGTAAGAACCCCGGGGCCCCCAATGGAGGATCTGCAGACACTCTACAGTCTGAGACCCACAAAGACCAGAGACACCAGTAGGGACCCCGGGGCCCCCCAATGGAGGATCCGCAGACCCTCTACAGTCTGAGACCCACAAAGACCAGAGACACCAGTAAGAACCCCGGGGCCCCCAATGGAGGATCTGCAGACACTCTACAGTCTGAGACCCACAATGACCAGAGACACCAGTAGGGACCCCGGGGCCCCCCAATGGAGGATCCGCAGACCCTCTACAGTCTGAGACCCACAAAGACCAGAGACACCAGTAAGGACCCCGGGGCCCCCCAATGGAGGATCCGCAGACCCTCTACAGTCTGAGACCCACAAAGACCAGAGACACCAGTAAGGACCCCGGGGCCCCCCAATGGAGGATCCGCAGACCCTCTACAGTCTGAGACCCACAAAGACCAGAGACACCAGTAAGGACCCCGGGGCCCCCCAATGGAGGATCCGCAGACCCTCTACAGTCTGAGACCCACAAAGACCAGAGACACCAGTAAGGACCCCGGGGCCCCCCAATGGAGGATCCGCAGACCCTCTACAGTCTGAGACCCACAAAGACCAGAGACACCAGTAGGGACCCCAGGGCCCCCCAATGGAGGATCCGCAGACCCTCTACAGTCTGAGACCCACAAAGACCAGAGACACCAGTAAGGACCCCGGGGCCCCCCAATGGAGGATCCGCAGACCCTCTACAGTCTGAGACCCACAAAGACCAGAGACACCAGTAAGGACCCCGGGGCCCCCCAATGGAGGATCCGCAGACCCTCTACAGTCTGAGACCCACAAAGACCAGAGACACCAGTAAGGACCCCGGGGCCCCCCAATGGAGGATCCGCAGACCCTCTACAGTCTGAGACCCACAAAGACCAGAGACACCAGTAGGGACCCCAGGGCCCCCCAATGGAGGATCCGCAGACCCTCTACAGTCTGAGACCCACAAAGACCAGAGACACCAGTAAGGACCCCGGGGCCCCCCAATGGAGGATCCGCAGACCCTCTACAGTCTGAGACCCACAAAGACCAGAGACACCAGTAAGAACCCCGGGGCCCCCAATGGAGGATCTGCAGACACTCTACAGTCTGAGACCCACAATGACCAGAGACACCAGTAGGGACCCCGGGGCCCCCCAATGGAGGATCCGCAGACCCTCTACAGTCTGAGACCCACAAAGACCAGAGACACCAGTAAGGACCCCGGGGCCCCCCAATGGAGGATCCGCAGACCCTCTACAGTCTGAGACCCACAAAGACCAGAGACACCAGTAAGGACCCCGGGGCCCCCCAATGGAGGATCCGCAGACCCTCTACAGTCTGAGACCCACAAAGACCAGAGACACCAGTAAGGACCCCGGGGCCCCCCAATGGAGGATCCGCAGACCCTCTACAGTCTGAGACCCACAAAGACCAGAGACACCAGTAAGGACCCCGGGGCCCCCCAATGGAGGATCCGCAGACCCTCTACAGTCTGAGACCCACAAAGACCAGAGACACCAGTAGGGACCCCAGGGCCCCCCAATGGAGGATCCGCAGACCCTCTACAGTCTGAGACCCACAAAGACCAGAGACACCAGTAAGGACCCCGGGGCCCCCCAATGGAGGATCCGCAGACCCTCTACAGTCTGAGACCCACAAAGACCAGAGACACCAGTAAGGACCCCGGGGCCCCCCAATGGAGCAAAGACCATAGACACCAGTAGGGACCCCAGGGCCCCCCAATGGAGGATCCGCAGACCCTCTACACACCAGATCAGGGCCAAAGATTGGTACCCTCCAGAAACGCCACCCTAGTTTAGGTCCCGGCCTTTCCATCCACCAGACCCTCCACACCGGCTCAGGGCCACATCTTGCAGACCACTAAAAACACAATACCAGCCGGGGGGCAAAAATCAGACCCCCCTCCCACCCACTATGTCGGGGCCACACCTTGGAAGCCAGCAGATCCACCACCCTAGTCTTGGGCCAGATGTTCCTGACCAGTAGAAGGCCCCTATGTGTTGGTGATGAGTGGGGCCACCACCATGGACTCATCTGGTGGGATAGAAGGGCTCCTAGAAGAGGTCTCAGCCGCCATCTTGGTACACCTTTCCATCCACTGGTGATGGGTCAGTCATGATGTACCTGGGCAGCCAATGAGGTGACAGAGATCTCCACTGGAGGCGGAGCTGTGACACCACAACCCACCACTCAGGACACAGACGCTTCTAGGGGGCGGAGCTGATCACACTGGGTGTGTCCACGGGTCAGGGGATCCTCATAAAGGCGGGCGACCAATCAGGATTCACGTCCCCCTGGCGAGCTCCCGCAGATATATGATATCCATTCTACTGACTTTCTATATGATAATATATTTCATATCCATTATCCCCTCCCCCCACACACACACACACGGCTCCTGTGATGACAATGGGGGTCAGGCTGACATTTTCCTCCTCCTATACGGCGCGGGGAATGACAGGACACGCCCCCTCCGCCGGAATCACATCCCTCCGTACTGCGCAGGCGCCTAATTCAGAGGGTAGGCGGGGCCACATCCTCGGGTGGAACGCACAAAGCGGAAGTGTCTGAAGACATGAAACGCAGAACCCGGAAGTAGCCTGGAACGCAAAACCAGGAGGAGGGTGGACTTCCGGTGGAGGCCTGCAGCATGAAAAGGGACAGACAGCAACTGACAGGAGGAGGTAACTTGTGCCTCATACCTCACCTGGGGGGAGGGGATAACTGTACCTCATACCTCACCTGGGGGGAGGGGATAACTGTACCTCATACCTCACCTGGGGGGAGGGGATAACTGTACCTCATACCTCACCTGGGGGGAGGAGATAACTGTACCTCATACCTCACCTGGGGGGGAGGAGATAACTGTACCTCATACCTCACCTGGGGGGGAGGAGATAACTGTACCTCATACCTCACCTGGGGGGAGGAGATAACTGTACCTCATACCTCACCTGGGAGGGGGGAGGGGATAACTGTACCTCATACCTCACCTGGGGGGAGGAGATAACTGTACCTCATACCTCACCTGGGAGGGGGGAGGGGATAACTGTACCTCATACCTCACCTGGGGGGAGGAGATAACTGTACCTCATACCTCACCTGGGGAGAGGAGATAACTGTACCTCCTACCTCACCTGGGGGGAGGAGATAACTGTACCTCATACCTCACCTGGGGGGGAGGAGATAACTGTACCTCACCTGGGGGGAGGAGATTACTGTACCTCATACCTCACCTGGGGGGAGGAGATAACTGTACCTCCTACCTCACCTGGGGGGAGGAGATAACTGTACCTCATACCTCACCTGGGGGGAGGAGATAACTGTACCTCATACCTCACCTGGGGGGGAGGAGATAACTGTACCTCATACCTCACCTGGGGGGAGGAGATAACTGTGCCTCATACCTCACCTGGGGGGGAGGAGATAACTGTACCTCATACCTCACCTGGGGGGGAGGAGATAACTGTACCTCATACCTCACCTGGGAGGGGGGAGGGGATAACTGTACCTCATACCTCACCTGGGGGGAGGAGATAACTGTGCCTCATACCTCACCTGGGGGGAGGAGATAACTGTACCTCACACCTCACCTGGGGGGGAGGAGATAACTGTACCTCACCTGGGGGGAGGAGATTACTGT
Source organism: Lithobates septentrionalis (assembly GCA_037952835.1). Classification (NCBI taxonomy): domain Eukaryota; kingdom Metazoa; phylum Chordata; class Amphibia; order Anura; family Ranidae; genus Lithobates; species Lithobates septentrionalis. Next base: position 58,914 of record JBBDGP010003956.1, on the reverse strand, counting down.
ACCTCCTACCTCACCTGGGGGGGAGGAGATAACTGTACCTCATACCTCACCTGGGGGGAGGAGATAGCTGTACCTCATACCTCACCTGGGGGGAGGGGATAACTGTACCTCATACCTCACCTGGGAGGGGGGAGTAGATAACTGTACCTCATACCTCACCTGGGGAGGAGGAGATAACTGTACCTCATACCTCACCCCCCTGGAAGAAACCACCATGGCAATGGGCCCTGTAAGAAACTACCATGGGAAGAGGCTCCTATAAAAAACACCATGGGAAGACACTCTGGAAGCATCCACCATGGGAAGGGGCCCTGGAGGAAACCACCATGGGAAGGGGCCCTGGAGGAAACCACCATGGGAAGGGGCCCTGGAGGAAACCACCATGGGAAGGGGCCCTGGAGGAAACCACCATGGGAAGACACTCTGGAGGAAACCACCATGGGAAGACACTCTGGAGGAAACCACCATGGGAAGACACTCTGGAGGAAACCACCATGGGAAGACACTCTGGAGGAAACCACCATGGGAAGACACTCTGGAAGCATCCACCATGGGAAGACACTCTGGAAGCATCCACCATGGGAAGGAACTCTGGAGGAAACCACCATGGGAAGACACTCTGGAGGAAACCACCATGGGAAGACACTCTGGAGGAAACCACCGTGGGAAGACACTCTGGAGGAAACCACCATGGGAAGACACTCTGGAGGAAACCACCATGGGAAGACACTCTGGAGGAAACCACCATGGGAAGACACTCTGGAGGAAACCACCATGGGAAGACACTCTGGAAGCATCCACCATGGGAAGACACTCTGGAGGAAACCACCATGGGAAGACACTCTGGAAGCATCCACCATAGAAAGACACTCTGGAGGAAACCACCATGGGAAGACACTCTGGAAGCATACACCATGGGAAGACACTCTGGAGGAAACCACCATGGGAAGACACTCTGGAGGAAACCACCATGGGAAGACACTCTGGAGGAAACCACCATGGGAAGACACTCTGGAAGCATCCACCATGGGAAGGGGCCCTGGAGGAAACCACCATGGGAAGGGGCCCTGGAGGAAACCACCATGGGAAGACACTCTGGAAGCATACACCATAGAAAGACACTCTGGAGGAAACCACCATGGGAAGACACTCTGGAAGCATCCACCATGGGAAGACACTCTGGAGGAAACCACCATGGGAAGACACTCTGGAAGCATCCACCATAGGAAGACACTCTGGAAGCATCCACCATGGGAAGACACTCTGGAGGAAACCACCATGGAAGACACTCTGGAAGCATCCACCATGGGAAGGGGCCCTGGAGGAAACCACCATGGGAAGGGGCCCTGGAGGAAACCACCATGGGAAGACACTCTGGAAGCATCCACCATGGGAAGGGGCCATGGGCCTCAAGGCAACCTTGTACCTGCGTAGAACAATGAAAGGTTCTGTATGGGTTAAATCCACCACCTCAGAAACTCACCTCAGATGAGAGTAAAGAGAAAGGCCACCAATAGACAGACGAATCCTATAGGTTCAAAGGGTGGTCTTGGAGGAACCAGGAGAACCAGGCTGAGCTCCCATGAAGTCTGTGGAAAACGTACATAAGGATCAGTGTGTCAATCACCCCGTATGAAAGCCTTCCATCTCCATCCTGTGGAGGAAAGGAGGAAGGAGCTTCGGAGGAGGAAAACGTCAATCACGTTAATTTGATCACCAGAACATCCACTGCAAGGGCTAGAGCAGTGGTTCTCAACTCCAGTCCTCAGGACCCACCAACAGGCCAGGTTTGCAAGATAGCTGAAATACATCACAGGTGATATCACTTGCTGCTCAGTGATTTCAGTATTCTAGTCTGCAACTCCCCAAGGTAATACTTAAAATCTGACCTGTTGGTGGGTCCCGAGGACTGGAGTTGAGAACCACTGGGCTAGAGGATCCATGGAACTGGAGACAACCCGGCTCAGTTTGTTGTTGAACCTGGAAGCCAGGAGCTTCACATTCAGTGTCCTCACCTGCAGCAGAGGTCTTGAAACACCTCAGTAAGGGGAAACCATTCCAGAGTCCAGATGTTGACAACTGAGGAAGTCCACCTGCCAGTCTTGCATGGCTGGGCTATGAAGTTCTGCCCAAACCAAAATCAGATCCTCTTCTCTTTGAGCTGCCAGACTTCTAGCTCCTCCATGATGGATAATGTAAGTCTCTGCCATGGCTTTGTCAAACTGAACCCTGGATAGGTGACCCTGCAGATGAGAGGTCCAGCCAGGAAGGGATAATTGAATACACTGAGTTCCAGTATACTGGTCTAGAGACAAGTTTCCTCCAATGACCAAGTCGCTTGTATGGAGAGGACACCCCTGGCATCTGTAGTAAGTACCTTCCAAACCATTGGATTTTCCCAATTCCAGTGCTACACTGGTGACCCACCACATTGGGCCAAACCTGGTCTTGCTAGTCATAGGACAATCCAGAGACTACACCCTTTTGTCCCGTGCTGCCAGAATAATGAGTTGCAATGGTCTGGAGTGAAATTGGGCATTTGGAAGTAGGAAGACACCATAAAATCCATAACCCTCATGTAAAAATGAAGAGTCGTCAGTTGGCTCCTCCAGGAGAAGGAAAACTTTGGACAGGACTGTGTCTCAGGTCAGGCCCACATAGTCTGATGGAATGTTTCCAGCACTACATTCTGGAGATCTAGAATCCACCCAAATTTCACTGTTCCCTCAGAAGAAGGTCTTCAAGGTATTCCATTATGGGGAAGCCCTGAAAGTGAAGCAGAGCGAGAACAGGCTAGCACCTTGCTAAAAGCTCGAGGTGCAGAGGACAGGCAAAGAGAGAAGGGGCAGCAAAATGCAACGGGAAGATGGGGACATGAAAGCAGAGATCCCGGAGGTCCATAAAGGCCAGAAGGTCTCCTGGATGGAAGGAAGCAATGACTGGCAGATTCCATATGGAATTTTTGTACCAGGAGGATGTTGAGAACCTTTAGACCTATATGGGGCATTTGCCCCCTTATGCTTTGGGGATAATGAAAAAGTTTGAATTGAAACTTGGAAACCTCTCCTTTTCTGGGGCAATGGCGATGACCCCTTGAAAGAACAGTGTGTAGGGTCGCCAATCTTTTCAGGTTTGATAACATGAATTATTCGGGATTTGGGAACCAAAATTCCAGTTTGTAGCCCCTGGGTACAATATTCTGGATCTGAAAGTGTTTGGATCAGATGGCTGCAAAGACCACTGACTCTGACAGGTGGGGGTGACCCCTCATCATGGGGAGGACTTGCTTGCTGAGTTGGAGGTCCAGGCCTTGGGCGAAACTGGATTTCAGGCATTGCCTCCTGGGTTTTAGGTATTGCCTCCGACCTGGATATCTGAGAGAATTGAAAGGATTGGGGATTTTGCATTCTATTTCTGGGGTAAAGGGTACTCTTCTCCATGATGACACCTTGATGAAATTGTTCAGCAATTCGTCAAAGAGGCATTCCTCATCAAAGACCAAATACAAGAGGTGTTCTCTGCACTGATGCTCCACAGACTGACAGTTTAGCCAAAGGGTCTTTAGCATTAGTACCGAAAGGAGGCCCATTCTGGATATTTGATATACAATATCAACTAAATAAAGTAGAGCCACCGGCATGAGCTCCAGAAGGATCTGTAAGGATAGGTTCAGGATCAGAGGACATAACCATGGAGGGTTAGCATAATCCTAGCCCTAACCAAACAGTTACGTTTTATCAGACGGACATGGTTGCAAGGGAGAATAAGTCCTTAGGAAGGGCTTCTAGTCTCTTATCCACTGGGTCTTTAAACACGGGGATGTCCTTAACAGGGACAGTTAGAGGCTTGTTAAGGCAAGAAATGGAAGGGTCCATAACAGGAACAGACCAATTATTTCCTACTCCTCATCCATAGACTATTTCTGGCCAAAATACTTAGGAGGAGAAGACCTTTTCTGGATCAGGCCAATCACGATATGGGACCAAATACTATATGGACCGCAATGGAGAAATCGTAAAGGTTTGAGGGCTATTTAGAGAATCCAGGGTAGTCACTTCAAGTGTAGCCAATGCAGGCAGTTCCAAATCTAGGGCTGCGTTTTCTGCATCAGTAAGGATGAGAATGGGAACCTTAGCCAGCACCGCTTGTATCCAATACATCCCAGCACCGCACAGCCTTTGTATCCAATACATCCCAGCACCTCACAGCCTTTGTATCCAATACATCCCAGCACCTCACAGCCTTTGTATCCAATACATCCCAGCAACATACAGCCTTTGTATCCAATACATCCCAGCACCTCACAGCCTTTGTATCCAATACATCCCAGCACTGCACAGCCAGTACATCCCAGCACCTCACAGCCTTTGTATCCAATACATCCCAGCACTGCACAGCCAGTACATCCCAGCACTGCACAGCCTTTGTATCCAATTCATCCCAGCACCGCAAAGCCTTTGTATCCAATACATCCCAGCACTGCACAGCCAGTACTTCCCAGCACTGCACAGCCTTTGTATCCAATACATCCCAGCACTGCACAGCCATTGTATCCAATACATCCCAGCACTGCACAGCCATTGTATCCAATACATCACAGCACTGCACAGCAAGTACATCCCAGCACTGCACAGCCTTTGTATCCAATACATCCCAGCACCTCAGAGCATTTGTATCCAATACATCCCAGCACCTCACAGCCTTTGTATCCAATACATCCCAGCACCGCACAGCCTTTGTATCCAATACATCCCAGCACCTCACAGCCTTTGTATCCAATACATCCCAGCACTGCACAGCCTTTGTATCCAATACATCCCAGCACCTAAACAGCCTTTGTATCCAATACATCCCAGCACCTCACAGCCTTTGTATCCAATACATCCCAGCACCTCACAGCCTTTGTATCCAATACATCCCAGCACCTCACAGCCTTTTTATCCAATACATCCCAGCACCTCACAGCCTTTGTATCCAATACATCCCAGCACCTCACAGCCTTTGTATCCAATACATCCCAGCACCTCACAGCCTTTGTATCCAATACATCCCAGCACCGCACAGCCTTTGTATCCAATACATCCCAGCACCGCACAGCCTTTGTATCCAATACATCCCAGCACCGCACAGCCTTTGTATCCAATACATCCCAGCACCGCACAGCCTTTGTATCCAATACATCCCAGCACTGCACAGCCAGTACATCCCAGCACTGCACAGCCTTTGCATCCAATGCATCCCAGCACCACACATCCAGTACATCCCAGCACCCTACAGCCAGTACATCCCAGCATCGCAAGCCTTTGTATCCAATACATGCCAGCACTGCACAGCTAGTACATCCCAGCACTGCACAGCCTTTGTATCCAATACATCCCAGCACTGCACAGCCTTTGTATCCAATACATCCCAGCACTGCATAGCCTTTGTATCCAATACATCCCAGCACCACACATACAGTATATACCAGCACCGCACAGCCAGTACATCCCAGCTTGATCCTTTTTCCTATTGACCCCCAGCCATCCTGCAGGGTACGGTCTATCATAAGAATCAATGGAGCTGCCGTGTGCACTAGCCAGAGGACCCCGCTGTTTGTGCAGCACAGAGCAGGACTACAGAGTGGGATGGTGGATGAAGTAGCTATGTCAGATACATGAAGGGGGTTATCTACTAACAGTAAAGTTGCCCTTTAACATAACTTTATCCTGTTGTGTTTTTATTCTCCTTTGTGTCAGCTGTTGGTGTTGGCTCTCACTCTCTCCTTCTTTCTTTCAGGTCAGTGAGAAGCCACCAATGATCTGGGAGCCATCACATCGGAGTTCATTCATGTGTCACAGGGGAGACCTTTGTGAATATTCACCATGGTAGCATGATCCGGAGTTTAGCAGCAGTGTGAGATCCAGGTTAGGAAGATAACACAGTGATGGAAGAGTCCCAGACGAAGACATGGGACGTGGAGATAACGGCCATTAAAGAGACCCGGACTGAGACAAGGGACATGGAAGAGATCTGGACTGAGACAAGGGACATGGAAGAGATCTGGACTGAGACAAGGGACATGGAGAAGTCCCAGATTGAGGCAACAGACATGGATAAGACCCAGACTAAGACAATGGACTTGGAAAAGGCCCAGGCTGAGATAACGGACATAGAAGAGACTCATACTGAGACAACGGACATAGAAAAAATTCAGACTGAGACAACGGACATGGAAGAGACCACCTGGATTGAGACAAGAGGCAAGAAGCGGGAATTGGCGAGAGGTCACAGCTGCCAGTACATGGAAAGCTCTACATGCACAACGCGATTCTCCGTGATTTTGAAGGAGGAGACTTCTTCACATCCTGACCACATTGCTCCACTATATAAGGCCACCATTAAAGAAGAACCTCTCCCACATCAAGAATGTGCTGACGCTCCCAGACCCAGATGTCTTAGACCGTGTACACCTGATGAGGTAACCCCCTCATTTCAAAAAGACAACATTCCATCAACTAGATTTTCCACATCTGCTACTCACAAAATCACATTCGGTCCTGTTAGAAAGAATTCTCAGTCAGGACACAATCTCCTGGACTCCAAGCAATCTTCCCTTGCAGATCATAGAAGGCATATGTCGTCCCGTATTAAGGAGGAGCCCTGCTTGTATGAAGGAGAAGACCTCCTTCATGCTCATACATCTCAGATTAAGATGGAACCCTTCTCAGGTGACCTTGACTGTTCTTCCTCCATGATTCGGATAAAGCAGGAGCCTCTCACAAGTGGAAGGAGGAGTAATGTCTTAGACCCTCCAGCTCATGTACAGTGTCCACCTATAGAGATAAAGGAAGAACCCCAATCACCTGAAGGAGAAGATCCCACCAACATGGACTTCTCTCAACCCACTGATCCCACACATAGTCTTTCTATTCAGATTAAAGAGGAAGAGGAGGAGGAAGACTTTCCTCCTGAAGGGCTTCATATACTCGAAGGGACCATCACAGACTCCGACATTCATTCCTTCACCATCACTGGAGAGTACATTGAAGGCATTGAGATCAAGTTGAAGACCAAACCCCTGCAGGATAAAGTGGCCTCCACATCTCAGTCATCGAAGACCACCTATGCCTGCCCCGTGTGTAAAAGAAACTTCACCAATCATGGCAACCTGGTGCGGCACCGCGAAACCCACAAAGGGAAGAAGATGTCCTGCTTGGAGTGTGGAGCCGACTTCTGCAACAAGACGGACCTCACGGCACACGCTCGGATACACAAAGCCAACAGGGTCCTCTACTGCTCCGAGTGCAACATCACCTTCCCCAGCAACTCGCACCTCATCATCCATGAAAGAATCCACACCGGAGAGAAGCCGTACTCCTGCTCCCACTGCGGGAAACGCTTCTCCAGCAAGTCCAACGTCGCCGAGCATATGAAGGTCCACACGGGCTCCAAACAGTTCTGCTGCTTGGCCTGTGGCAAATCTTATGCCCGCCAAGAGAACTTGCTCAGCCACCAGCGGATCCACCAAGAAGCAGTGACGTTCACCTGCACCCACTGCGGCCAGTGTTTTGTTGACAAGCACAAGTTTGCCAGGCACCAGCGCTTTCACACCTTGGACAAGCCGTACCCGTGCATCGTCTGCGGGAAGCGCTTCGCTCACAAGGCGCTGCTCCTCAGGCACGAACGGACTCACGTCGGCGGGAATCCGGTCTGTTCAGACTGCGGTAAGTGTTTCTTCCGACAAGCCGAACTGACCAAACATAAGAGAGTCCACATGGGCATCACCGAGAAACTATTTGAATGCTCGGAGTGCGGGAAGCGGTTCAGCTCAGGGCCCCGCCTCCTAAACCACCAGAAACTGCACGCAGCGGACAAGGCCTATCAGTGTACCGAGTGCGGCAATTGTTTCAAACAGAAGAACAACCTGGTGAGGCACCAGAGGGTACACGAGGTGGAAAAACCTTTTTGGTGTGCCGAATGTGAAAGAGGGTTCACCACCAGGTCCAACCTCAAGGTCCATCGTAGAGTCCACATCATGCGAAGGCAGCACCCCTGCCCGCACTGCGGCAAAGAGTTCCCTTTCAAGAGCCGGTTAAACGAACATTTAAAAAGTCACGAAGAGAATAAAACGGAGGAGGGGCAAAGCTAAAAATAGGGGGATGGGAGGCCTATACACGACTCGTTTATGAAGGGCGCTTTATCTGGACTTTAGCATCTTAAAGGTCCGCTTATCTTGTCGACCCTTCATATATTAAAGTGGTTGTAAACCTCCACGTACCCAGTGAGGTGACTTGCTTTCACACAGAGATGATACAAATTCTCCTACATAAGTTATACCTGTTTATCTGCAGTCTTCTCTTTTCTGCAGCCATTTAAAGTCCATAATTTATAAATCTTGTCTGAGATTTCAGAAAAAAGGGGGCAGTGAGCTGAAATCACACCTGCAGAGCTCAGTGAGAGCTGATTGGAGGAAAGGGACGCCCCCCTTCACACAGCAACAGAGCGGAGGCTGTCAATCTCAGGCTGTGTGCTGGAGCTCCCTCTCTTGGGGTCAGAAGTGATAAAAACTAAAAATATTCACCTTACACCCCTTCCCTTTTTCATTTATTTTATATTTTTTCATTTTGTACTCATTTTATATCACTTAACTTTATTGCTATCACACAGGACTGATGAACCCCCTATGTGGTGGCACTTACTGAGGGACAGGTACTCCTAATGGAGGGGTCGGGGGGTCCTTTGGACCCATAGTACTTCCCCTGCACTCAGCCAACTCTTGGGGGACAGAATGTCCTCCATCTGCAGCTTCACCTGGCTCCTATGGGAAGGGACAGGTCAGAGCCGAGCACTTCCAGGTTCAGAGATGTCTCTCCATGCCCACCATCCTGATGGTAGGGGAAGCAGGTGACCTGGGAACGGAGGAGGGGCGGGTGTTAGGATGGAGGGGGGGGTTGTTCATGAACAGGCATTTGGGTGCTGTATGGCAGCTGGACTGCTCTACAATATGGCCGGCAGCCTACTCCTAAAAAACACGCTAATGGCTGCTATTGGAACTGTAAATCTGATAACACTGCAGACCCCGACGTAGTAGTTACGTCAGCCGCATGAAAGAATTCTAGGTGGTCCAGTTATGGGTTTGGGTCTTCTTCACCTCTTCTCCAGCAAGCTTCAGTCCTTGGTGATGTCTAGAGTGATGGTAAGGAGATCATGTTATCATTGTACTGTGAGTGCAGGGTGCCATGATAAATCCCCCCCATAGTGTCCTGTATGTACAGGAAGTGAGATGAATAACAGCCTAGGAAAGAGACGTTGCTGGATTGCCTGGTGGGTACAGCACCAGAGAGGAGGTGAGTAATACAGCGAGAGATACTTTCCTAGTTCTGCAATGGCTGGAGAACTGAATAATTCAAAAAATGACAACAGGAGTTGGGCTTTAGCTGTCCTTTTACCGGGGTTGGCGGTCAACCAGATAAGCAGACCTTGTATTGTATGCCTTAATAAAGTCTCATCAGAAGGTTCAGGTGCAGAACCCGAGGTGGGGGAGTCAGTGAGTTGCTGTTCTAAATTACCTTAATATGTGAGTCCCAGAGGCCTGCTGCTATGTTAAGGCACCGATTGATAATTCTCTCTATAATCAATGCAAGTCCTCTGGGCAGATTCCATCAGCTGAACCCTACGAGGAGAAATCTGGATCATATTTTGATATTCTGTAGCATCAATAAAAGTTCTTCCTTGTTACGAATGTGTCTTGTTTTATTGCTGCTCAAATGAGACCTTAAGTGCCAATGTTACGATGTTTCGCGGTCAATGCGCCATTGAGGGACCCTAGATGTTTGGTGTCCCAATAAATCCCCGTAAAATTAAGAAAATATCTCCGACAATTGGGGAACACCAATGGTTTCTTTAGGGAGATCGGACAATTGGGGACCATCAATGCTTTCTTGGGGTAAATCTCTGACAATTGGGGACCATCATTGGTTTCTTATGGGAAACCTCTGAGAATTGGGGACCGTCAATGGTTTCTTTAGGGAGATCTCTGACAATTGGGGACCACCAATGGTTTCTTTAGGGAGATCGGACAATTGGGGACCATCAATGGTTTCTTGTGGGAAACCTCTGAGAATTGGGGACCGTCAATGGTTTCTTTAGGGAGATCTCTGACAATTGGGGACCACCAATGCTTTCTTGGGGTAAATCTCTGACAATTGGGGACCATCAATGGTTTCTTGGGGTAAATCTCTGACAATTGGGGACCACCAATGCTTTCTTTAGGGAGATCGGACAATTGGGGATCACCAATGGTTTCTTTAGGGAGATCTGACAATTGGGGATCACCAATGGTTTCTTGGGGTAAATCTGTGACAATTGGGGACCACCAATGCTTTCTTGGGGTAAATCTCTGACAATTGGGGACCACCAATGCTTTCTTGGGGTAAATCTCTGACAATTGGGGACCACCAATGCTTTCTTTAGGGAGATCGGACAATTGGGGATCACCAATGGTTTCTTTAGGGAGATCTGACAATTGGGGATCACCAATGGTTTCTTGGGGTAAATCTGTGACAATTGGGGACCACCAATGCTTTCTTGGGGTAAATCTCTGACAATTGGGGACCACCAATGCTTTCTTGGGGTAAATCTCTGACAATTGGGGACCACCAATGCTTTCTTGAGGCACATAACCTTGAAGATGAGATGCCTGTCATTTGTCTGGGGAGATCTACAACGTTGATATCCTTTCTATACTTAGTTTTAGGGGGTTGATTTACTAAAACTGAAGCACTCAGAATCTGGTGCAGTTCTGTATAGGAACCAATCAGCTTCGAGTTTCTTTTTGTGAAAGTTTCATTAAACAAGCTGAAGTTACAGTGAGGGGGAAAAAGTATTTGATCGGCTGCTGATTTTGTAAGTTTGCCCACTGAAAAGAAATAATTAGTCTATAATTTTATTGGTCGGTTTATTATAACAGTGAGAGAATAACAACAAAAATATCCAGAAAAACGCATTTAAAAAAGTTATAAATTGATTTGCATTTTAATGAGTGAAAGAAGTATTTGATCCCCTATCAATCAGCAAGATTTCTGGCTCCCAGGTGTCTTCTATACAGGTAATGAGCTGAGATTAGGAGCACTCTTCTCTTCTCTCTTAAAGGGAGTGCTCCTCATCTCAGCTTGTTACCTGTATAAAAGGAACCTGTCCACAGAAGCAATCAATCAATCAGATTCCAATCTCTCCACCATGACTAAGACCAAAGAGCTGTCCAAGGATGTCGGGGAGAAGATTGTAGACCTACACAAGGCTGGAATGGGCTACAAGACCTTCACCAAGCAGCTTGGTGAGAGGGTGACAACAGTTGGTGCGATTATTAGCAAATGGAAGAAACACAAAATAATGGTCAATCTCCCTTGGTCTGGGGCTCCATACAAGATCTCACCTTGTGGAGTTTCAATAATGGACTGTGAAGGACTGAAAACGCCCACAAGGCTCCCCTGCTCAAGAAAGCACATGTACAGGCCCGTCTGAAGTTTGCTGAAGTTTGCTAATGAACATCTGAATGGTTCAGAGGAGAACTGGGTGAAAGTGCTGTTGTCAGATGAGGCCAAAATCGAGCTCTTTGGCATCAACTCAACTGGTCATATAGGAATGACTGGGTGGCTGTACACTCAATACTTTCAGAAAACGGCTTTATTGTAGAACAAAGCCCATAAAAAATAACCACAACTGATCAGGCAGGGGAGGGAAAAGGTAGGTAGACACGTTTTACATGTAAAGTTCGTGCTTTTTCAATAACACTCAACTCATCGTGTTTGGAGGAGGAGGAATGCTGCCCATGACCCCAAGAACACCATCCCCCACCCTCATACATGGAGGTGGAAACATTATGCTTCGGGGTTTTTTTTCTGCTAAGGGGACAGGACAACTTCACCGCATCAAAAGGGACGATGGACGGGGCCATGTACCGTGAAATCTTGGGCGAGAACCTCCTTACCTCAGCCAGGGCTTTGGAAATGGGTTGTGGATGGATATTCCAGCATGACAATGACCCAAAACACACGGCCAAGGCAACAAAGGAGTGGCTCAAGAAGAAGCACATTAAGGTCCTGGAGTAGCCTATCCAGTCTCCAGACCTTAATCCTATAGAAAATATGTGGAGGGAGCTGAGGCTTCGAGTTACCAAACGTCATCCTGGAAACCTTAATGACTTGGAGAGGATCTGAAGAGGACAAAATCCCTCCTGAGATGTGTGCAAACCTGGAGGCCAACTCCAAGAAACGTCTGACCTCTGTGATCGCCAACAAGGGTTTCTCCACCAACTACTAAGTCATTTTTTGTGAAGGGTTCAAATACTTACTTCACTCATTAAAATGCAAATCAATTTATATCTTTTTTTAAATCCTTTTTTTTGGATATTTTTGTTGTTATTCTGTCTCTCACTGTTATAATAAACCGACCATTAAATCTATAGCCTGATCATTTCTTTGTCAGTGGGGCGAACGTACAAAATCAGCAGCCAATCAAATACTTTTTTCCCCTCACTGTAGAAGCTGATTGGCCACCATGAGCAGCTGCACCAAATTCGGAGTGCTCCCGTTTTTAGCAAATCTCCCCCATTATTCACACCACATAACTGCAACTATCAGAAGCCCACTTCCAAACCAGTCTAGGACCATAAAACTGACTTCTACGGCCAAGCCATTGGAGAAACACAAAAATCATGGGAGCGTGTTCTGAAAAGTCATTGTAACCAATCAAAATGTTTGTTTGTTGCAGTCAAATACGCTTGGGTGATTGCTGATTGGCTTCCTCTTTGTAGGCGTTTACAGAATGATTTAGGTAAAGTCTCTGAGTCTTCATGCTTTGCCTCTCAGGACGGCTACAGTGGCACTCAGTGCTTCCAGAGGAGCACCTGAAATAGATTGTGCAGAACCTGATCTCATCCAGCAGGAGGTTCCACCTGTCTACATGGTGGATGGTTTTTCTGCTGGGACCCCAGAGTCCAGTTATAATGATGTCAGATGCATAATTGTGAACCTGAAAATCTACACATTTTAGCCTAATCACAACAGATCCAAAACCAACTTCTACTCCCATTGTTGTGGAAAATTTTATATTAATGTGTTGTCATAAGTCTCCCAGTGTGTGTTCAACCACAGCCCGTTCTAAAGAACTGACTGGGGCAGATCCACGCTGGCTGAGACCTGTTAGGTAGTGGAAAACTTCCTGGTGTTTGGAGAGAGGTGTTTGCGGAGAGAGGACGTGTCCGCCAGCAAAGGGCCCCTGTGCAATGCACAGAACGATCGTCTGGTGGGGATGCGTTCACTCTGCAAAGACATTATCAGTTTAGAGGTGTTTTGCTCTTGTCACCCCTGGTGTGCCTGATCAACATGTTTGCGTTGCCATGACGTACACCTGCAGATAATCTCCCATCCACGAGGAACTTTAGTCATCGTCATTTAGTATATTGTATCATGTCCTGTAGTCATTGGTTGTTTTGTGTTCTGTTGTTAAATCCTTATATGGTCACTTACATCCTGTGAGGTCACAAGCTTTGTAAGAGGTGTGTTTGGCTGTTGGAGGCTGAACCCTCGAGCTGTGGGACCTCCTATTGATATGCTAATAAAGTGGCTCACTCAGACAGCTGAGAGAAGCTGGCTGTAGTGGGTTTTTGGGAACTGGAACGATGAGGTTGTCTTTTGTCTAGTTGGTTGGATGGGGCACACACCAGAGGATGGATACGATCAAAAGGTGAGATGCATTTATTTCATTAGACGAAATTGTTATTATTCAACATGGACAGGAATAACAAGTCTAACCACAGGATGGGCTGTGGAGACTTAATAAGTAAAGCAGTGCCAACATCCTAAATCTAGAAATATTCAAAGCTACCCCCAGGAGAGTGGACAAATGGACTTTGTAGGCACCAGTCATAAGATATGGTAAAAAACAATTTTTATTATACACAAATATACAAAAATCAACAAACAAATAAATTAAAAAGAGGGAGGCGTTGCTATATACAGCAAAACCATAGCTCATACTCTCTCATCAATAATTGACAGCATATGGAGGGATAATTCACACCCTGAACAGGGAGGCCATAACCCTCTATTCACATGAGGAGACACAAAACTTAAAAAGGCTCTACATGTTTCGCAATTAAATGCTTCTTCAGGAGAAGTTTGAGTCACCTGTGTGGAAGAAAGAGAGAGAGAAGACATACAACACAGTAATATAAAATATTAATATTCAGGTATGATTTTGTTAAATGCGTTCGGAATAATATTCATGGACATAATGGGACAACACACCAGTGGGACTGTCCACCAACAAGCATATGGTAACTGGCGGTCACATGCGGGGGCGTGTACGGTAGAGAAAGCCATAGAATATATTAAAACCTGGAGCCGTAGTAGAGTGTTAAGTCCCAGTGACCAGAGTAAGAAAAAGCATAGGGAGAAAAGAAAGGAAGGTCCAGGGAAGACGGAAAAAGCACTAGTGGGGGGGGGGGGGGAGAGAAGGGGGAGGGGGGGGGAAAGAGGGGAGAGGGGGGGGAGGGAAAGCCAAGGAAAGCACGGGGAGAGGGGAGGGATAAACAGGGGGGAAAAAAGGGGGGGATGAAGGAAAGGGGGGAGGAGGAAAAAATGAGAAAAAGAACCACAAAAGGAGAGGGGGAGGGAGTAGAAAGAAGGAGCAGAAGGGAGAAATAGAGACAGAGTTAGAACGAAGGCAGAGAGGGCTGGTGACATAGGGACTCCTGTATAGTAGGCCTACCTCTATAAAAACGCAGATCGCTGAACAACAGTTGCTGTCAAGCTCGGCTTAAAAGTGGCGTAGCCACAGTGGAAGGTAGAAAATCTTATATTTGTGTATAATAAAAATTGTTTTTTACCATATCTTATGACTGGTGCCTACAAAGTCCATTTGTCCACTCTCCTGAGGGTAGCTTTGAAATTGTTATTATGATTAGAAACAGGAGATTTGGCTGTGTGCTTTGCGTACAACCAAATTTCGCTAACAGCATGAAGGTCCCACAGATGAGCTAGATGGGAAAGTCCTAACTAGCAATGACAACTTATGGTGTGCTGACTCTTTGGTTGGAGGAGGAACGAGGGAGGGAGTGGCCTGTCATTATCTATACGCCCACATGTGTTATTCTATAGTCACATGGGCTGCTCAGATGTGATAGGGAGGAAATGCTCAGCAGAGAAACTCACTGAAAACTGAGCATGTGCATAACTGTCACAGACTCCTCCCATTTGCATAACTGTCACAGGCTCCTCCCCTGTACAGAAGTATCACAGGCTCCTCCCATGTACAGAAGTATCACAGGCTCCTCCCATGTACAGAAGTATCACAGGCTCCTCCCCTGTACAGAAGTATCACAGGCTCCTCCCATGTACAGAAGTATCACAGGCTCCTCCCATGTACAGAAGTATCACAGGCTCCACTCATGTACATAAGTATCACAGGCTCCTCCCATGTACATAAGTCTGTGGAGTCTTTGATGTACCTGGGAGGAGCCTGTGATACTTGTCTACCTGGGAGGAGCCTGTGATACTTGTGTACCTGGGAGGAGCCTGTGATACTTGTGTACCTGGGAGGAGCCTGTGATACTTGTGTGCACGGGAGGAGCCTGTGATACTTGTGTACCTGGGAGGAGCCTGTGATACTTGTGTACCTGGGAGGAGCCTGTGATACTTATGTACATGGGAGGAGTCTGTGATACTTATGTACATGGGAGGAGTCTGATACTTATGTACATGGGAGGAGTCTGTGATACTTATGTACATGGGAGGAGTCTGATACTTATGTACATGGGAGGAGTCTGTGATACTTATGTACATGGGAGGAGTCTGATACTTATGTACATGGGAGGAGTCTGTGATACTTATGTACATGGGAGGAGTCTGATACTTATGTACATGGGAGGAGTCTGTGATACTTATGTACACGGGAGGAGTCTGTGATACTTGTGTACATGGGAGGAGTCTGTGATACTTATGTACATGGGAGGAGCCTGTGATACTTATGTACATGGGAGGAGTCTGATACTTATGTACATGGGAGGAGTCTGTGATACTTATGTACATGGGAGGAGCCTGTGATACTTATGTACATGGGAGGAGCCTGTGATACTTATGTACATGGGAGGAGCCTGTGATACTTATGTACATGGGAGGAGCCTGTGATACTTATGTACATGGGAGGAATCTGTGATACTTATGTACATGGGAGGAGTCTGTGATACTTATATACATGGGAGGAGCCTGTGATACTTATGTACATGGGAGGAATCTGTGATACTTATGTACATGGGAGGAGTCTGTGATACTTATGTACATGGGAGGAATCTGTGATACTTATGTACATGGGAGGAGTCTGTGATACTTATGTACATGGGAGGAGTCTGTGATACTTATGTACATGGAATTTTTTTCCTTTTTTATTTTTAATGAATTTGTAAAGATTTCAAGCAAACTTCTCTCAGGTTGTTATTATGGGGGATTGTTTGTAGACTTTGGAGGAAAATAACGAATTTAATCTATTTTGGAATAAGGCCGTAACATAACAAAATGTGGAATAAGTGAATCGCTTTTCCAAAAGGGTTTATTTTTTTTTATTTTGTCTTTAATTCAAACCGACTGCAGAACATGAAATCGGCTCCTTGGATGACTCGGCTCCTTGGATGACTCGGCTCCTTGGATGACTCGGCTCCTTGGATGAATCGGCTCCTTGGATGACTCGGCTCCTTGGATGACTCGGCTCCTTGGATGAATCGGCTCCTTGGATGAATCGGCTCCTTGGATGACTCGGCTCCTTGGATGAATCGGCTCCTTGGATGAATCGGCTCCTTGGATGAATCGGCTCCTTGGATGACTCGGCTCCTTGGATGACTCGGCTCCTTGGATGAATCGGCTCCTTGGATGACTCGGCTCCTTGGATGACTCGGCTCCTTGGATGAATCGGCTCCTTGGATGAATCGGCTCCTTGGATGACTCGGCTCCTTGGATGACTCGGCTCCTTGGATGAATCGGCTCCTTGGATGACTCGGCTCCTTGGATGAATCGGCTCCTTGGATGAATCGGCTCCTTGGATGAATCGGCTCCTTGGATGAATCGGCTCCTTGGATGACTCGGCTCCTTGGATGACTCGGCTCCTTGGATGAATCGGCTCCTTGGATGAATCGGCTCCTTGGATGAATCGGCTCCTTGGATGACTCGGCTCCTTGGATGAATCGGCTCCTTGGATGAATCGGCTCCTTGGATGACTCGGCTCCTTGGATGACTCGGCTCCTTGGATGAATCGACTCCTTGGATGAATCGGCTCCTTGGATGATGCCCAGCAAGGCCGAGGCCGGACACGATGGACCTGCATAAGCCAGGAAGCCAAGTTGATGTCCTCCAGTCGGGTTGAAGGTTTCTTTGGAGGATGGGAGATTGGGATTCAGATTTTTCGGTACCAGTAAGCTGTAACTTTATGAATCACAAACACCCCCCCAATGTGAAGATTCTCTTTATTTGATTCATCGGAGGAAAACTCCGCAGACGTTCAACTTCACGTGGTCTTCAACGTCTCACAAGATCAATAAATAGAAATATTTTACTAAAAAACAAAAAAGTTTTGGAGTATTGAGGTCTCTAATGTCATCGAGATTCTCTGCAGCTCATTGGACAATCGTTCATAAGATTCTGCCACGGACAGTTCATAGTCAGGCTTCACATTTCGGAGAATGGAGAGTCACGGACTGATCCATCATTGGAGGCTCCATGGTGTCCAGGCCTGAGCAGCCCACCTCCTTACAAGAGCTGGGCTAATGTGACAGAGCGCTCCAGATGCGGAGGCAGCAGCCAAACGTATACACATGCCATGCTGCGCCCATATACCTATTGTTGTGCACTATATTGTCAAAAGTATTGGGACACCTGCCTTTACACACACGCCCACCCTTTGCAGCTATAACAGCTTCACCTCTTCTGGGAAGGCCGTCCACAAGGTTTAGGAGGGTGTCTATGGGAATGTTTGACCATTCTTCCAGAAGCACATTTGTGAGGTCAGGCACTGATGTTGGATGAGAAGGCCTGGCTTGCAGTCTCTGCTCTAATTCACCCCAAAGGTGTTCTATGGGGTTGAGGTCAGGACTCTGTGCAGGCCAGTCAAGTTCCTCCACCCCAAACTCACTTATCCAAGTCTTTATGGACCTTGCTTTGTGCACTGGTGGGCAGTCATGTTGAAACAGGAAGGGGCTGTCCCTGAACTGTTCCCACAAAGTTGGGAGCATAAAATTGTCCAAAATGTCTTGGTATGCTGACGCCCTTCACTGAGCCTAAGGGGCCAAGCCCAACCCCTGAAAAAAACAACCCCCACCATAATCCCCCCTCCACCAAATGATTTGGACCAGTGCACAAAGCAAGGTCCATAAAGACATGAATGAGCAAGTTTGGGGTGGAGGAACTTGGCTGGCCTGCACAGAGTCCTGACCTCAACCCGATAGAACACCTTTGGCATGAATTAGAGTGGAGACTGTGAGCCAGGCCTTCTCTTCCATCAGTGCCTGACCTCACAAATGCTCTTCTGGAAGAATGGTCAAACATTCCCATAGACACCCTCCTAAACCTTGTGGACGGCCTTCCCAGAAGAGTTGAAGCTGTTATAGCTGCAAAGGGTGGAGCCAACTCAATATTGAACCCTCCGGACTAAGACTGGGATGCCATTAAAGTTCATGTGTGTGTAAAGGCATGTGTCCCAATACTTTTGGTAATATAGTGTATATGGGCACAACTGTCGCTACATGGGCACAATAGGATCTTTAGGCTATAGCTTTTACTGTGCCCTATTATGCCCACTGACCTTAACCTCTTGCGGTGCTGCCAGCCGCTGTGGATCCAGCTACCAGGAATGAGAGACGGTTGCTGACCCAGGCATTAGCCAGCAGCTCTTGTTGGACATGTGGCCCCGGCCCACAGGGCAAATGCCGGGTGTGCCCTATGGCCCGTCTGGACCTGCTGCTGCCACTTCAGACTCTGACCCATTTTCAGGGTTCCTCAGCCAAAAACCTTACACTGGATATTTATGGTTTTGGATCTGCCTCTTGATGTCATAACTCTGGCTGAACCCTCTCCATCACACACTTGTCTTCACACTTCTAGATCTATTTTCAAAGATTTACGATTCAACATCCAACTGTGGACTCCGATTTCCAAAACTTTGGGCCCTCCACAACCAGACCTATCTCTGTAAACTTCCATCATCTGAACATCCACTTCTATTTCTGAGGTTTTGGGTTGACCATCCAATTCTGATCCCTAAAGCAGAACTCTGGCCAGGCCTTCACAACCCAACCTCTCTTTAAACTTCGATCTTCACACTTCTAGATCCTTTTTTCGAAGATTTAGGGTTGACCATCCAGCTGTGGACTCTGATTCCTAAGGTCGGGCCTTCAGAACCAGACCTCTTCCATGATCTGAACATTCTGGAGACTGGAGACTTCCAGTTCTGAAGGTTTATGGTTGAACCTCCAACTGTGTAGATCTGTCTCTGATCTTCCAGAAATGTCCATGTCATGGTAAGCCTTCCAAGGTCAGCCTCCTGTGGCAGGAAGCCAGTCCCCACCATGTTCAGAGGTCCAGCTCTGAACCTAAAAGAGTCTCAGGTCAAATTCCAGGTTCGGGGCAGAAGTTCCTCTCTGGTCCGGTCACCACTATTGGGATCTCCAATGAGTATTCAGAGAAGAGAGGAAGGTCAGCCAAGATCATGCAACTCATAGCATTGTTTGGAAGCCCATAGTGTGCTGTGCTGACCAGCAAATTATCTGATGGTGCTTATGAGGAGCCATTCCAGGTGTGGAGCCATTGGCTTTCTTGGGCACCATCAAATCTGGGAAGCATTATGTCCTGACCACTGTAGACTATGATACCAGTCACCCAGAAGTCATGGCCCTGTCTAGTGTTGGAGCATCCATGGTGGCCAAAAAGATGGTCACAGTCTTCAGAGTAGGCTTCTCAGTTTATGCCAGATCTGGTTTCCGGCTCTCCGAGACTACTTACTGTCTTTCCCCGGGAATGAATTCTCAGGTGATTATTAAGGTTGCTCTTCTGAGTGAAGCATTTCCCACACTCAGGACAAGGAAAAGGTCTCTCCCCTGTGTGGATCCTCTGGTGTTCCACCAGGTGCGATTTATTGCTAAAGAACTTCCCGCAGCTGGGGCAGGGATATGGCTTCTCCCCCGTGTGAGTCCTACGGTGTGTAACCAGGTGCGAGGTGCTGGTGAACCTCTTCCCGCAGTCAGGGCAGGAATAAGGCCGTTCCCCGGTGTGGATTCTCTGGTGTTTAATCAGGTTCGACTTGTTGGTGAAACATTTCCCGCATGAGGAGCAGGGAAAGGGCTTCTCCCCGGTGTGGATGATCTTGTGCTTGACCAGGTCTGAGCTGCTGGTGAAGCATTTTCCGCACTCCGAACACGAGAAGGGCTTCTCCCCGGTGTGGATCCTCTGGTGGGCCACCAGGTTGGAGTTGGTGGTGAAGAATTTGCCGCAGGTGGAGCAGGCGAAGGGCTTCTCCCGGATGTGGATCCGCTGGTGCTTGTTGCAGGTGAAGCACTTCTCGCACTCGGCAAAGCTGTGCATCAGTTCGGCGTCCTCTAAAAACTGCCGGTGGGAGGTAGAAGCCGGGTTGTCCCCTCTCTTGTCCGAGTCTGTGTACATGACCGTCATGTTCTGCTCCCTGCCCCTCTTACAGATAGAAGCGTACTCTCGGGGCGAGAAAGGGTCGGAAAGCGTCTCCTCGTCACACGATTCGTCCTCCTCCTTGATGTAGGTGATGATGTAATCTATCTGGGCGTCGGCAGGAGGCGTGGAACCGTTGGTGAGGCTTTCCTCTTCATCCAACACAATCTCCTCCTTAATGCAACTAGTTCTAAATGGTGACTGCTCCGCGGGGGCGGAGCACTTTGTGAAGTTCCCATCTTCATTGGGCGCTGAGTTTATTTTAAGTGCCGTGTTAGTCTGCGTCCATTTATCTAGCGCCCTCCGGTGTGTGCCTTTGTCAGGTGTGCCTTCCTCTTTTGTGGGGCTGTGCAGCTTTCTATTGGGGCACGGACCTGCGAGAAACAAAATAAGACACCTTACAAGACCGCCCATCACATCACCCCAAAACCTTCGCTGATTGGTCTGTCTGAGGAAAGTGGGATCGGTTTCATTGGGTTTTTATTATCCAATGTAATTTATTGAACAAGAAATTAATGCAACCGGCTTCCAGGATACAACTGCAGACCATGCTGGGCTCTCTAGTAGGAAAGCCTAGAACTGACTGCGCCTCTATAACGAACTGAGGCAGTCTCATTTCTGCCAGCAGAGGGGGAGGGGATTGTGTTCCTCCTCTGACTCATTAATCTGTGTGTACTGTCACTTATCTCGTCCCCAATCCAGTGCCTGCTCTTCTCTCCGGAACATGGCCGCCGACAAAAACCTTGGAAGTACCAGTGTTGCAGCCCATCAGCAATTTGGTGCGGTCTTAAAGGTTCCTCGAGCAACCCCTGCGACCCCCACCTGCCTCCAGCAACCCCAGTGATCCCCCCGCGTCTAGCAACCCCAGCGACCCCCCTGCCTCTAGCAACCCCAGTGACCCCCTTTGTGTCTAGCAACCCCAGCAACCCCCCTCTAGCAACCCCAGCGACCCCCCCCCCCCCCCCCGCCTCCAGCAACCCCCCGGGCCTTCAGCAACCTCAGTGAACCCCCCTGCCTCCAGCGACCCCCCCCCCTGCTTCCAGAAACCCCTGTGCCTCCAGCAACCAGTGGCAGTAATTTTTTTTTGGGGGGGGGGGGGGGCGGCAAACAGTACTATCCCCCACCCCCGCACTCCCGTTGGTCAGTCAGTCAGTCGGCAGGCAGATCTGGTGCACTTACCCCATCTATGCAGCACTTCACCGGCGGCTTCCCTTGCTCCTCTGCTGCGTTGGCTCTCCCTTCCCCTGCTTTCCACAGGTATCAGCGGCTTCCGTTTTCCTCCCTCCTCCTCGGCGGCCAATTGGGACTCTTCTCTTTTCAGCCAATCGGAAAACGGGTCTCAGACCTGCTTCTGAATGACCGGATTGAGAATCAGTGTTAAACAGCGAATATCCATTCTCTGTTGTAACACTTGGGTGGGATCATGGCGCAATGCTCTGCGCTCCGAGCCCACCCTATTTTGAAGCCTATTAGAGTCTCTGGCTCTAATCAGATGCTTCAAACAAACACAACCCTGCCGCTGGAATTAAGGTGTCCTGAAAGGGGCCGGACACATGAATAGGGGGTGGCCATGGATAGATTTGTGCTATACATGAATCTATCCATTATTAAAATAGCGGGTGACGTGGAGAGAGGGGGCAGAGCCCGGGCGCCCCTCATGGACAGGCCACCACTGCCAGCAACCCCAGCGACCTCTATGCCTCCAGCAACCCTAGCGACCCCTGTGCCTCCAGCAATCCCTTTGCCTCCAGCATTGACCTGTATCCTATGAGTCTCAGTGACCATGACACTCCTATGCCTTCAAAGGCTTTGTGATCCCTGTGCCTCTAGCAACCCCAGCAACACCTGTGCCTCCAGCAACCCCAGTGCCTCCAGCAACGCCAGCGACCCATGTGCCTCCAGCAATCCCAGCGACCCATGTGCCTCCAGCAATCCCAGCGACCCCTGTGCCTCCAGCAATCCCTTTGCCTCCAGCATTGACCTGTATCCTATGAGTCTCAGTGACCATGACACTCCTATGCCTTCAAAGGCTTTGTGATCCCTGTGCCTCTAGCAACCCCAGCAACACCTGTGCCTCCAGCAACCCCAGTGCCTCCAGCAACGCCAGCGACCCATGTGCCTCCAGCAATCCCAGCGACCCATGTGCCTCCAGCAATCCCAGCGACCCCTGTGCCTCCAGCAACCCCTTTTGCCTCCAGCATTGACCTGTATCCTCCGAGTCTCAGTGACCATGACACTCCTATGCCTTCAAAGGCTTTGTGATCCCTGTACCTCTAGCAACCACAGTGCCTCTAGCAACCCCTGTGCCTCTAGCAATCCCAGCGCCTCTAGCAACCCCTGTGCCTCTAGCAAGCCCTGTGCCTCCAGCGTTGACGTGTATCCCCTGAGCCTCAGAGACCACCACACTCCTGTGCCTTCAAAGACTTTGTGACCCCCGTGTCTCCAGTACTCCCTACACTTCTGTGCCTCCATCAACCCATGTGCCCCCAGCAACCTTCACGTCCCCACCAACCCATCTCAAATGATCCAAGTGGCTGCTGTGATCCTGTGCCTCCAGTAACCTCAGAGCGTCACCTAGAGACCTCCCAGCACAATGTAATTTTCAATGACTCCAGAGAATCCTGTCTCAGGGACAACTGGGACCCCCGCATGAACTCTGCTCCTGCATGGACCTCCCAAAACCAAACACAAGACAGCGAGTTCTACTAAGCAGAGTAAGGAGACAACGGACACTTACCAGATAATCGGAAGCCCTGAGAACGTTCGCAGTGATGATTTCCTCCATGACGGTGAAGCCGCTTGTCTGTGAAATCCGCAGGGACCTAAAAAACAGACAGCAATGAGTGTTTATGTATAACGCCAACATCTACCATGGTGCTGTACAAGACTGGGGTATGAGATCAGACACAGCGATGTCACAGGTTACCCCGGAGTAGGAAGGGAGTTATAGATTGGAGACATTAAAGGACGAGCCTAGAAGGCCCACATTTATTTTATTCAGACTTTGCGACATCTAAAGTGATCATATTCACCCCCCCCCCCCCCTCCCCCAATTTTATCAGTCCGGTACACACTTCCTTTAACGGTACTGAGCCCTGATGAAGGGG
Source organism: Lithobates septentrionalis (assembly GCA_037952835.1). Taxonomy (NCBI): domain Eukaryota; kingdom Metazoa; phylum Chordata; class Amphibia; order Anura; family Ranidae; genus Lithobates; species Lithobates septentrionalis. The sequence continues at coordinate 35,102 of JBBDGP010003956.1, read as the reverse complement.
GACCTTTCCAACCCCTGAAACGTGTCGGATTATATAGAATTCCTGAAAAATATAAAATCTGGAATTTATTACATTCGGCTTTTGGAGCTTCCTCCTTGGACACTCATTGACTTCAGCGAAGAACTTTGACCAGCACTCCAGGGAGAGCCTCCTAAGGAGAACAGATTCCATGACACCAACTCAGAACATCTACTGCTTTATTGTAACCGCTACTCTGCACCTTTCTTCTACCTCCCGTATTTCAGGCACAGTTCGGAAAATGACAGGTCCTCTTTTATCCCTGTCACACTTCATAAAAAGATGGGACAAGAATGATGAGAGATCATGAGGTGGGAAAGGAGGACAGAAGGTCCAGAAGAAGGAAAAAAGGGCCAGTAGGAGGACAGAAGGTCCAGTAGGAGGACAGAAGGTCCAGAAGACGGACAGAAGGTCCAGTAGGAGGACAGAAGGTCCAGTAGGAGGACAGAAGGTCCAGTAGATGGACAGAAGGCCCAGTAGGAGGACAGAAGGTCCAGTAGGAGGACAGAAGGCCCAGTAGGAGGACAGAAGGTCCAGAAGAAGGACAGAAGGTCCAGAAGAAGGACAGAAGGTCCAGTAGACGGACAGAAGGCCCAGAAGGAGGACAGAAGGTCCAGAAGAAGGACAGAAGATCCAGAAGAAGGACAGAAGGTCCAGGAGGACAGAAAGTCCAGAAGGAGGACAGAAGGTCCAGAAGGAGGACAGAAGGTCCAGTAGAAGGACAGAAGGTCCAGAAGAAGGACAGAAAATCCAGAAGAAGGACAGAAAATCCAGAAGAAGGACAGAAGGTCCAGGAGGACAGAAAGTCCAGGAGGAGGACAGAAGGTCCAGAAGGAGGACAGAAGGTCCAGTAGAAGGACAGAAGGTCCAGTAGAAGGACAGAAGGTCCAGAAGAAGGAAAAAAGGGCCAGAGAGAGCACAGAAGTTCCAGTAGGAGGACAGAAGGTCCAGTAGGAGGACAGAAGGCCCAGTAGGAGGACAGAAGGCCCAGTAGGAGGACAGAAGGCCCAGTAGGAGGACAGAAGGTCCAGAAGGAGGACAGAAGGTCCAGAAGGACAGAAGATCCAGAAGAAGGACAGAAGGTCCAGTAGACGGACAGAAGGCCCAGAAGGAGGACAGAAGGTCCAGAAGAAGGACAGAAGATCCAGAAGAAGGACAGAAGGTCCAGAAGAAGGACAGAAGGTCCAGGAGGACAGAAAGTCCAGAAGGAGGACAGAAGGTCCAGAAGAAGGACAGAAAATCCAGAAGAAGGACAGAAGGTCCAGGAGGACAGAAAGTCCAGAAGGAGGACAGAAGGTCCAGAAGGAGGACAGAAGGTCCAGTAGAAGGACAGAAGGTCCAGTAGAAGGACAGAAGGTCCAGAAGAAGGAAAAAAGGACCAGAGTGAGGACAGAAGTTCCAGTAGACGGACAGAAGGCCCAGTAGGAGGACAGAAGGTCCAGAAGAAGGACAGAAGGTCCAGAAGAAGGACAGAAGATCCAGAAGAAGGACAGAAGGTCCAGGAGGACAGAAAGTCCAGAAGGAGGACAGAAAGTCCAGAAGGAGGACAGAAGGTCCAGAAGAAGGACAGAAAATCCAGAAGAAGGACAGAAGGTCCAGGAGGACAGAAAGTCCAGAAGGAGGACAGAAGGTCCAGAAGGAGGACAGAAGGTCCAGTAGAAGGACAGAAGGTCCAGTAGAAGGACAGAAGGTCCAGAAGAAGGAAAAAAGGACCAGAGTGAGGACAGAAGTTCCAGTAGACGGACAGAAGGCCCAGTAGGAGGACAGAAGGTCCAGAAGAAGGACAGAAGATCCAGAAGAAGGACAGAAGGTCCAGGAGGACAGAAAGTCCAGAAGGAGGACAGAAGGTCCAGAAGGAGGACAGAAGGTCCAGAAGGAGGACAGAAGGTCCAGTAGAAAGACAGAAGGTCCAGTAGAAGGACAGAAGATCCAGTAGAAGGACAGAAGATCCAGTAGGAGGACAGAAGGTCCAGAAGGAGGACAGAAGGTCCAGAAGGAGGGCAGAAGGTCCAGAAGGAGGACAGAAGGTCCAGTAGAAGGACAGAAGATCCAGTAGAAGGACAGAAGGTCCAGTAGAAGGACAGAAGGTCCAGAAGAAGGGAAAAAAGGACCAGAGTGAGGACAGAAGTTCCAGTAGAAGGACAGAAGGTCCAGAAGGAGGACAGAAGATCCAGAAGGAGGACAGAAGATCCAGTAGAAGGACAGAAGATCCAGTAGAAGGACAGAAGATCCAGTAGAAGGACAGAAGATCCAGTAGAAGGACAGAAGATCCAGTAGGAGGACAGAAGGTCCAGAAGGAGAGAAAGTCCAGAAGGAGGACAGAAGGTCCAGAAGGAGGACAGAAGGTCCAGAAGAAGGACAGAAGATCCAGAAGGAGGACAGAAGGTCCAGAAGAAGGACAGAAGATCCAGAAGAAGGACAGAAGGTCCAGGAGGACAGAAAGTCCAGAAGGAGGACAGAAGGTCCAGTAGAAGGACAGAAGGTCCAGAAGAAGGACAGAAAATCCAGAAGAAGGACAGAAAATCCAGAAGAAGGACAGAAGGTCCAGGAGGACAGAAAGTCCAGGAGGAGGACAGAAGGTCCAGAAGGAGGACAGAAGGTCCAGTAGAAGGACAGAAGGTCCAGTAGAAGGACAGAAGGTCCAGTAGAAGGACAGAAGGTCCAGAAGAAGGAAAAAAGGGCCAGAGAGAGCACAGAAGTTCCAGTAGGAGGACAGAAGGTCCAGTAGGAGGACAGAAGGTCCAGAAGGAGGACAGAAGGCCCAGTAGGAGGACAGAAGGCCCAGTAGGAGGACAGAAGGCCCAGTAGGAGGACAGAAGGTCCAGAAGGAGGACAGAAGGTCCAGAAGGACAGAAGATCCAGAAGAAGGACAGAAGGTCCAGTAGACGGACAGAAGGCCCAGAAGGAGGACAGAAGGTCCAGAAGAAGGACAGAAGATCCAGAAGAAGGACAGAAGGTCCAGAAGAAGGACAGAAGGTCCAGAAGAAGGACAGAAGGTCCAGGAGGACAGAAAGTCCAGAAGGAGGACAGAAGGTCCAGAAGAAGGACAGAAAATCCAGAAGAAGGACAGAAGGTCCAGGAGGACAGAAAGTCCAGAAGGAGGACAGAAGGTCCAGAAGGAGGACAGAAGGTCCAGTAGAAGGACAGAAGGTCCAGTAGAAGGACAGAAGGTCCAGAAGAAGGAAAAAAGGACCAGAGTGAGGACAGAAGTTCCAGTAGACGGACAGAAGGCCCAGTAGGAGGACAGAAGGTCCAGAAGAAGGACAGAAGATCCAGAAGAAGGACAGAAGGTCCAGGAGGACAGAAAGTCCAGAAGGAGGACAGAAGGTCCAGAAGGAGGACAGAAGGTCCAGAAGGAGGACAGAAGGTCCAGTAGAAAGACAGAAGGTCCAGTAGAAGGACAGAAGATCCAGTAGAAGGACAGAAGATCCAGTAGGAGGACAGAAGGTCCAGAAGGAGGACAGAAGGTCCAGAAGGAGGGCAGAAGGTCCAGAAGGAGGACAGAAGGTCCAGTAGAAGGACAGAAGATCCAGTAGAAGGACAGAAGGTCCAGTAGAAGGACAGAAGGTCCAGAAGAAGGGAAAAAAGGACCAGAGTGAGGACAGAAGTTCCAGTAGAAGGACAGAAGGTCCAGAAGGAGGACAGAAGATCCAGAAGGAGGACAGAAGATCCAGTAGAAGGACAGAAGATCCAGTAGAAGGACAGAAGATCCAGTAGAAGGACAGAAGATCCAGTAGAAGGACAGAAGATCCAGTAGAAGGACAGAAGATCCAGTAGGAGGACAGAAGGTCCAGTAGAAGGACAGAAGATCCAGTAGAAGGACAGAAGGTCCAGAAGGAGGACAGAAGGTCCAGAAGGAGGACAGAAGGTCCAGAAGGAGGACAGAAGATCCAGTAGAAGGACAGAAGGTCCAGTAGAAGGACAGAAGGTCCAGAAGAAGGGAAAAAAGGACCAGAGTGAGGACAGAAGTTCCAGTAGAAGGACAGAAGGTCCAGAAGGAGGACAGAAGATCCAGAAGGAGGACAGAAGATCCAGTAGAAGGACAGAAGATCCAGTAGAAGGACAGAAGATCCAGTAGAAGGACAGAAGGTCCAGAAGGAGGACAGAAGATCCAGTAGAAGGACAGAAGGTCCAGAAGGAGGACAGAAGGTCCAGAAGGAGAGAAGGTCCAGAAGGAGGACAGAAGGTCCAGAAGAAGGACAGAAGATCCAGTAGAAGGACAGAAGATCCAGAAGGAGGACAGAAGGTCCAGAAGGAGGACAGAAGGTCCAGGAGGAGGACAGAAGGTCCAGGAGGACAGAAGGTCCAGAAGGAGGACAGAAGGTCCAGTAGAAGGACAGAAGGTCCAGAAGGAGGACAGAAGTTCCAGTAGACGGACAGAAGGCCCAGAAGGAGGACAGAAAGTCCAGAAGGAGGACAGAAGGTCCAGTAGAAGGACAGAAGGTCCAGTAGAAGGACAGAAGTTCCAGTAGGAAGACAGAAGGTCCAGAAGAAGGACAGAAGATCCAGAAGGAGGACAGAAGGTCCAGAAGGAGGACAGAAGATCCAGAAGGAGGACAGAAGATCCAGTAGAAGGACAGAAGATCCAGTAGAAGGACAGAAGGTCCAGAAGGAGGACAGAAGGAGGACAGAAGATCCAGAAGGAGGACAGAAGATCCAGTAGAAGGACAGAAGGTCCAGAAGGAGTACAGAAGGTCCAGAAGAAGGACAGAAGATCCAGTAGAAGGACAGAAGATCCAGTAGAAGGACAGAAGATCCAGAAGGAGGACAGAAGGTCCAGTAGAAGGACAGAAGTTCCAGTAGACGGACAGAAGGCCCAGAAGGAGGACAGAAGGTCCAGTAGACGGACAGAAGGCCCAGTAGGAGGACAGAAGGTCCAGAAGAAGGACAGAAGATCCAGAAGAAGGACAGAAGGTCCAGGAGGACAGAAGGTCCAGAAGGAGGACAGAAGGTCCAGTAGAAGGACAGAAGGTCCAGAAGGAGGACAGAAGTTCCAGTAGACGGACAGAAGGCCCAGAAGGAGGACAGAAAGTCCAGAAGGAGGACAGAAGGTCCAGTAGAAGGACAGAAGGTCCAGTAGAAGGACAGAAGTTCCAGTAGGAAGACAGAAGGTCCAGAAGAAGGACAGAAGATCCAGAAGGAGGACAGAAGGTCCAGTAGACGGACAGAAGGCCCAGAAGGAGGACAGAAAGTCCAGAAGGAGGACAGAAGGTCCAGTAGAAGGACAGAAGGTCCAGTAGAAGGACAGAAGGTCCAGAAGAAGGACAGAAGATCCAGAAGAAGGACAGAAGGTCCAGGAGGACAGAAAGTCCAGAAGGAGGACAGAAGGTCCAGAAGGAGGACAGAAGGTCCAGTAGAAAGACAGAAGGTCCAGTAGAAAGACAGAAGGTCCAGTAGAAGGACAGAAGATCCAGTAGAAGGACAGAAGATCCAGTAGAAGGACAGAAGGTCCAGAAGGAGGACAGAAGATCCAGAAGGAGGACAGAAGGTCCAGTAGACGGACAGAAGGCCCAGAAGGAGGACAGAAAGTCCAGAAGGAGGACAGAAGGTCCAGTAGAAGGACAGAAGGTCCAGTAGAAGGACAGAAGTTCCAGTAGAAGGACAGAAGGCCCAGTAGGAGGACAGAAGGTCCAGAAGAAGGACAGAAGATCCAGAAGAAGGACAGAAGGTCCAGGAGGACAGAAAGTCCAGAAGGAGGACAGAAGGTCCAGAAGGAGGACAGAAGGAGGACAGAAGGTCCAGTAGAAAGACAGAAGGTCCAGTAGAAGGACAGAAGATCCAGTAGAAGGACAGAAGATCCAGTAGAAGGACAGAAGATCCAGTAGAAGGACAGAAGGTCCAGTAGAAGGACAGAAGGTCCAGAAGGAGGACAGAAGGTCCAGAAGGAGGACAGAAGGTCCAGTAGAAGGACAGAAGATCCAGTAGAAGGACAGAAGGTCCAGAAGGAGGACAGAAGGTCCAGAAGAAGGACAGAAGGTCCAGGAGGACAGAAAGTCCAGAAGGAGGACAGAAGGTCCAGAAGGAGGACAGAAGGTCCAGAAGGAGGACAGAAGGTCCAGTAGAAGGACAGAAGGTCCAGTAGAAGGACAGAAGGTCCAGAAGAAGGAAAAAGGGACCAGAGTGAGGACAGAAGTTCCAGTAGACGGACAGAAGGCCCAGTAGGAGGACAGAAGGTCCAGAAGAAGGACAGAAGGTCCAGGAGGACAGAAAGTCCAGAAGGAGGACAGAAGGTCCAGAAGGAGGACAGAAGGTCCAGTAGAAAGACAGAAGGTCCAGTAGAAGGACAGAAGATCCAGTAGAAGGACAGAAGATCCAGTAGAAGGACAGAAGGTCCAGAAGGAGGACAGAAGGTCCAGTAGAAGGACAGAAGATCCAGTAGAAGGACAGAAGATCCAGTAGAAGGACAGAAGATCCAGTAGAAGGACAGAAGGTCCAGAAGGAGGACAGAAGGTCCAGAAGGAGGACAGAAGGTCCAGTAGAAGGACAGAAGATCCAGTAGAAGGACAGAAGGTCCAGAAGAAGGGAAAAAAGGACCAGAGTGAGGACAGAAGTTCCAGTAGAAGGACAGAAGGTCCAGAAGGAGGACAGAAGATCCAGAAGGAGGACAGAAGATCCAGTAGAAGGACAGAAGATCCAGTAGAAGGACAGAAGATCCAGTAGAAGGACAGAAGATCCAGTAGAAGGACAGAAGGTCCAGAAGGAGGACAGAAGATCCAGAAGGAGGACAGAAGATCCAGAAGTAGGACAGAAGGTCCAGAAGGAGGACAGAAGGTCCAGAAGGAGGACAGAAGGTCCAGTAGAAGGACAGAAGGTCCAGAAGGAGGACAGAAGGTCCAGAAGGAGGACAGAAGGTCCAGAAGGAGGACAGAAGGCCCAGTAGAAGGACAGAAGGTCCAGAAGGAGGACAGAAGGTCCAGAAGGAGGACAGAAGGTCCAGAAGAAGGACAGAAGATCCAGTAGAAGGACAGAAGATCCAGTAGAAGGACAGAAGATCCAGAAGGAGGACAGAAGGTCCAGAAGGAGGACAGAAGATCCAGAAGGAGCACAGAAGGTCCAGAAGGAGGACAGAAGATCCAGAAGGAGGACAGAAGATCCAGAAGGAGGACAGAAGGTCCAGGAGGACAGAAGATCCAGAAGGAGCACAGAAGATCCAGAAGGAGGACAGAAGGTCCAGGAGGACAGAAGATCCAGAAGGAGGACAGAAGATCCAGAAGGAGGACAGAAGGTCCAGAAGGAGGACAGAAGGTCCAGAAGGAGGACAGAAGATCCAGAAGGAGGACAGAAGGTCCAGAAGGAGGACAGAAGGTCCAGAAGGAGGACAGAAGGTCCAGAAGAAGGACAGAAGATCCAGAAGGAGGACAGAAGATCCAGAAGGAGGACAGAAGATCCCGAAGTAGGACAGAAGGTCCAGAAGGAGGACAGAAGGTCCAGAAGGAGGACAGAAGGTCCAGAAGGAGGACGGAAGGTCCAGTAGAAGGACAGAAGGTCCAGAAGGAGGACAGAAGGTCCAGAAGGAGGACAGAAGGTCCAGAAGAAGGACAGAAGATCCAGTAGAAGGACAGAAGATCCAGTAGAAGGACAGAAGATCCAGTAGAAGGACAGAAGATCCAGTAGAAGGACAGAAGATCCAGAAGGAGGACAGAAGGTCCAGAAGGAGGACAGAAGATCCAGAAGGAGCACAGAAGGTCCAGAAGGAGGACAGAAGGTCCAGGAGGACAGAAGATCCAGTAGAAGGACAGAAGGTCCAGAAGGAGGACAGAAGATCCAGAAGGAGCACAGAAGGTCCAGAAGGAGGACAGAAGGTCCAGGAGGACAGAAGATCCAGAAGGAGGACAGAAGATCCAGAAGGAGGACAGAAGGTCCAGGAGGACAGAAGATCCAGAAGGAGCACAGAAGGTCCAGAAGGAGGACAGAAGGTCCAGGAGGACAGAAGATCCAGAAGGAGGACAGAAGATCCAGAAGGAGGACAGAAGGTCCAGAAGGAGGACAGAAGGTCCAGAAGGAGGACAGAAGGTCCAGGAGGACAGAAGATCCAGAAGGAGGACAGAAGGTCCAGAAGGAGGACAGAAGGTCCAGAAGGAGGACAGAAGGTCCAGAAGAAGGACAGAAGATCCAGTAGAAGGACAGAAGATCCAGTAGAAGGACAGAAGATCCAGAAGGAGGACAGAAGGTCCAGAAGGAGGACAGAAGATCCAGAAGGAGCACAGAAGGTCCAGAAGGAGGACAGAAGGTCCAGGAGGACAGAAGATCCAGAAGGAGGACAGAAGATCCAGAAGGAGGACAGAAGGTCCAGGAGGACAGAAGATCCAGAAGGAGCACAGAAGATCCAGAAGGAGGACAGAAGGTCCAGGAGGACAGAAGATCCAGAAGGAGGACAGAAGATCCAGAAGGAGGACAGAAGGTCCAGAAGGAGGACAGAAGATCCAGAAGGAGGACAGAAGGTCCAGGAGGACAGAAAGTCCAGAAGGAGGACAGAAGATCCAGAAGGAGCACAGAAGGTCCAGAAGGAGGACCGAAGGTCCAGGAGGACAGAAGATCCAGTAGAAGGACAGAAGGTCCAGAAGGAGGACAGAAGATCCAGAAGGAGCACAGAAGGTCCAGAAGGAGGACAGAAGGTCCAGGAGGACAGAAGATCCAGAAGGAGGACAGAAGATCCAGAAGGAGGACAGAAGGTCCAGGAGGACAGAAGATCCAGAAGGAGCACAGAAGGTCCAGAAGGAGGACAGAAGGTCCAGGAGGACAGAAGATCCAGAAGGAGGACAGAAGATCCAGAAGGAGGACAGAAGGTCCAGAAGGAGGACAGAAGGTCCAGAAGGAGGACAGAAGGTCCAGGAGGACAGAAGATCCAGAAGGAGGACAGAAGATCCAGAAGGAGGACAGAAGATCCAGAAGGAGGACAGAAGATCCAGAAGGAGGACAGAAGGTCCAGAAGGAGGACAGAAGATCCAGAAGGAGGACAGAAGGTCCAGAAGGAGGACAGAAGGTCCAGAAGAAGGACAGAAGATCCAGAAGGAGGACAGAAGATCCAGAAGGAGGACAGAAGATCCCGAAGTAGGACAGAAGGTCCAGAAGGAGGACAGAAGGTCCAGAAGGAGGACAGAAGGTCCAGAAGGAGGACAGAAGGTCCAGTAGAAGGACAGAAGGTCCAGAAGGAGGACAGAAGGTCCAGAAGGAGGACAGAAGGTCCAGAAGAAGGACAGAAGATCCAGTAGAAGGACAGAAGATCCAGTAGAAGGACAGAAGATCCAGTAGAAGGACAGAAGATCCAGTAGAAGGACAGAAGATCCAGAAGGAGGACAGAAGGTCCAGAAGGAGGACAGAAGATCCAGAAGGAGCACAGAAGGTCCAGAAGGAGGACAGAAGGTCCAGGAGGACAGAAGATCCAGTAGAAGGACAGAAGATCCAGTAGAAGGACAGAAGATCCAGAAGGAGGACAGAAGGTCCAGAAGGAGGACAGAAGATCCAGAAGGAGCACAGAAGGTCCAGAAGGAGGACAGAAGGTCCAGGAGGACAGAAGATCCAGAAGGAGGACAGAAGATCCAGAAGGAGGACAGAAGGTCCAGGAGGACAGAAGATCCAGAAGGAGCACAGAAGGTCCAGAAGGAGGACAGAAGGTCCAGGAGGACAGAAGATCCAGAAGGAGGACAGAAGATCCAGAAGGAGGACAGAAGGTCCAGAAGGAGGACAGAAGGTCCAGAAGAAGGACAGAAGATCCAGTAGAAGGACAGAAGATCCAGTAGAAGGACAGAAGATCCAGAAGGAGGACAGAAGGTCCAGAAGGAGGACAGAAGGTCCAGAAGGAGGACAGAAGGTCCAGAAGGAGGACAGAAGATCCAGAAGGAGGACAGAAGGTCCAGGAGGACAGAAGGTCCAGGAGGACAGAAGGTCCAGAAGGAGGACAGAAGGTCCAGGAGGACAGAAGATCCAGAAGGAGGACAGAAGGTCCAGGAGGACAGAAGGTCCAGGAGGACAGAAGATCCAGAAGGAGGACAGAAGATCCAGAAGGAGGACAGAAGATCCAGTAGAAGGACAGAAGATCCAGTAGAAGGACAGAAGATCCAGAAGGAGGACAGAAGATCCAGAAGGAGGACAGAAGATCCAGAAGGAGGACAGAAGATCCAGAAGGAGGACAGAAGATCCAGAAGGAGCACAGAAGGTCCAGAAGGAGGACAGAAGGTCCAGGAGGACAGAAGATCCAGAAGGAGGACAGAAGGTCCAGGAGGACAGAAGGTCCAGAAGGAGGACAGAAGGTCCAGAAGGAGCACAGAAGGTCCAGAAGGAGGACAGAAGGTCCAGGAGGACAGAAGATCCAGAAGGAGGACAGAAGGTCCAGGAGGACAGAAGGTCCAGAAGGAGGACAGAAGGTCCAGAAGGAGCACAGAAGGTCCAGAAGGAGGACAGAAGGTCCAGGAGGACAGAAGATCCAGAAGGAGGACAGAAGGTCCAGGAGGACAGAAGGTCCAGAAGGAGGATAGAAGGTCATGGCACACCAGTAGCTAGAGGACAGGGAATGGGAGCTTAAAAGGGGCCACAAAGGAAGAGGACGGCCCGGATACTCTGGATTCCCTGAGAGGGGTGACCATAAAGCAGCACTGAGCAGTCAGTAATGTTACCATTCAGACACAGAGGATGAGATTATTACCCAGAATTCCTAGTCACCTACCTGTCCAGTCAGCAGCTCAATGATTCTGTTGGTGAGTTCCAGAATCCTCCACTCATTATTTCTCTTGTGTATCAATGGAGGATCCATGAAGACACTTTGATTCCTGCTGAAGACTTCCAAAACATGGTCATCACCCGACTTCTTCACAATCATACAGTCCTAGGATGGGAGAGAAAGAGGCAGAACACGGACTACATTCAGCAAAAGTTTTCCCAATAAACCCCTCCCTACTCCATCCAAACCCAGATGACAAGTTCTAGGTGGGGGGTTCAGCTTTAAAGCTATTAATTGGCTTCCAGCATGTTGGATACCTTTTCCTGTGGAACTCGAAATATCGGGAGGGTTCTGATATGCAAATACTGACCGTCTCCTGGGGTCGCTGGCTCTGGCTCCTCCCTCATTATTAGGCCAAGACTGATAGGCAGGCCTCAATCTCAGAGACCAGAGCAGCCGATTAATATCTGCACACCAGAAGGTTATGGAAGGTGAAGGTCTGAGGGAGCGTGGTCTCCATACTGGAACCCAACAGAACACATCCTGGAGATGTCATCAGGAACCCCCAACCATCCAGATCGGGCCGCCCTCACCTCTCCAGTGACAGTATAGATGATCTCCAGAGTCAGTCGCAGGATTCTTTCTGATACCTCCCCCAAATCCTCCTCCATTTTCACAGAGACGGCCGGTTCCACCACTACGGGGGACCTCTTCCTGCGCCCCTCCATGTTTGATCTTCTCCTCCTTCAATCTGTGATGACCAGAAATGGTTCCAGGAGGTTCCTCACTGTAAAGAGATGATATCAAGAATGTGGTGAGTTCTCGGTAAGTATCTCCATGTTCCAGGGAATGACCATCAATGCCAGGGTTGCACCCAACATCTGTCCCGGATTCTGCATGACTGTCCTGGGATTTGAAGCAATTCCTGAAGTTCCACACAACCAGATCATGTCCTGGTAGCCAACCTCCAATCAATGTGTTCCCTGCACAGGAGAATGAGAATATCTACAACCACTTTCTGACATCGGGCCACAAGGGAAATCCGGTATATTATATTCTCCTGACCCCTGCACTCCATATACTATGTTGTACATTACATACTCCTGACCCCTGCACTCCATATACTATGTTGTACATTACATACTCCTGACCCCTGCACTCCATATACTATGTTGTACATTACATACTCCTGACCCCTGCACTCCATATACTATGTTGTACATTACATACTCCTGACCCCTGCACTCCATATACTATGTTGTACATTACATACTCCTGACCCCTGCACTCCATATACTATGTTGTACATTACATACTCCTGACCCCTGCATTCTATACACTCTGCTGTACATTACATACTCCTGACCCCTGCACTCCATATACTATGTTGTACATTACATACTCCTGACCCCTGCATTCTATACACTCTGCTGTACATTACATACTCCTGACCCCTGCACTCCATATACTATGTTGTACATTACATACTCCTGACCCCTGCACTCCATATACTATGTTGTACATTACATACTCCTGACCCTTGCACTCCATATACTATGTTGTACATTACATACTCCTGACCCCTGCACTCCATATACTATGTTGTACATTACATACTCCTGACCCTTGCACTCCATATACTATGTTGTACATTACATACTCGGCGGGTCTGTATCGGAGGTGGAGTGTGGGGCGGAGTCTGTACCTTTGGGGGCGGAGTGTCAGTGTGGGGTGGGGTCTGTATCATCGGAGGGGGAGTGTGGGGCGGAGTCTGTACCTTTGGGGGCGGAGTGTCTGTGTGGGGTGGGGTCTATATCATTGGAGGTGGACTGTGGGGCGGAGTCTGTACCTTTGGGGGCAGAGTGTCAGTGTGGGGCGGGGTCTGTATCATTGCAAGTGGAGTGTGGGGCGGAGTCTGTAACTTTGG
>JBBDGP010003956.1:0-17500 GCA_037952835.1 Lithobates septentrionalis | reverse complement strand
CATACTGACATGGTACATTCCATCCATCACCCCCCTACATACTGACATGGTACATTCCATCCATCACCCCCCCACATGCTGACATGGTACATTCCATCCATCACCCCCCCCCCCCTACATCCTGACATGATACATTCCATCCATCATCCCCCATATATACTGACATGGTACATTCCATCCACCACCCCCATATATACTGACATGGTACATTCCGTCCATCACCCCCCCCCCCCCATACTGACATGGAACATTTCATCCATCACTCCCCCTAAATTCTGACATGGTACATTCCATCCATCACCCCCCTACATACTGAAATGGTACATTCCATCCATCATCTCCCTACATACTGACATGGTACATTCCATTTCCATCCATCATCCCCCCCCCCACATGCTGACATGGTACATTCCATCCATCACCCCCCTACATACTGACATGGTACATTCCATCCATCACCCCCCTACATACTGACATGGTACATTCCATCCATCACCCCCCCCCCCCTGCATACTGACATGGTACTTTCCACCCACCCCCCCCCCATACATACTGACATGGTACATTCCATCCATCACCCCCCTACATACTGACATGGTACATTCCATCCATCACCCCCCCCCCACATACTGACATGGTACATTCCATCCATCACCCCCCTACATACTGACATGTTACATTCCATCCATCACCCCCCCCCCCACATACTGACATGGTACATTCCATCCATCACCCCCCCCCCCTACATACTGACATGGTACAGTCCATACATCACCCCCCTACATACTGACATGGTACATTCCATCCATCACCCCCCTACATACTGACATGGTACACTCCACCCATCACCCCCCTACATACTGACATGGTACACTCCACCCATCACCCCCCTACATACTGACATGGTACACTCCACACATCACCCCCCTACATACTGACATGGTACACTCCACCCATCACCCCCCTACATACTGACATGGTACACTCCACCCATCACCCCCCTACATACTGACATGGTACACTCCACCCATCACCCCCCTACATACTGACATGGTACATTCCATCCATCACCCCCCTTCATACTGACATGGTACATTCCATCCATCACCCCCCCACATACTGACATGGTACATTCCATCCATCACTCCCCCTACATTCTGACATGGTACATTCCATCCATCACCCCCCCCCCCCAACACACACACATACATACATACTGACATGGTACATTCCATCCATCACCCCTCCTACATACACACACACACTGACATGGTGCATTCCATCCATCATCCCCCCTACATACTGACATGGTACATTCCATCCATCCCCCCTTACATACTGACATGGTACATTCCATCCATCATTCCCCCTACATACTGACATGGTACATTCCACCCATCACCCCCCTACATACTGACATGGTACACTCCACCCATCACCCCCCTACATACTGACATGGTACATTCCATCCATCACCCCCCTTCATACTGACATGGTACATTCCATCCATCACCCCCCCACATACTGACATGGTACATTCCATCCATCACTCCCCCTACATTCTGACATGGTACATTCCATCCATCACCCCCCCCCCCCCCCCCAACACACACACATACATACTGACATGGTACATTCCATCCATCACCCCTCCTACATACACACATACTGACATGGTACATTCCATCCATCATCCCCCCTACATACTGACATGGTACATTCCATCCATCCCCCCCTTACATACTGACATGGTACATTCCATCCATCATTCCCCCTACATACTGACATGGTACATTCCACCCATCATCCCCCCTACATCCTGACATGGTACATTCCATCCATCACCCCCCCCCCTATATACTGACATGGTACATTCCATCCATCACCCCCCTACATACTGACATGGTACATTCCATCCATCACCCCCCTACATGCTGACATGGTACATTCCATCCATCACACCCCTATATCCTGACATGGTACATTCCATCCATCACCCCCCCCCCTACATCCTGACATGATACATTCCATCCATCATCCCCCCTACATCCTGACATGGTTCATTCCATCCATCACCCCCATATATACTGACATGGTACATTCCATCCATCACCCCCCCCCTACATCCTGACATGGTACATTCCATCCACCACCCATATATACTGACATGGTACATTCCGTCCATCACCCCCCCCCCCCCCCCCCATACTGACATGGAACATTTCATCCATCACTCCCCCTAAATTCTGACATGGTACATTCCATCCATCACCCCCCTACATACTGAAATGGTACATTCCATCCATCATCTCCCTACATACTGACATGGTACATTCCATTTCCATCCATCATCCCCCCCCCTACATACTGACATGGTACATTCCATCCATCACCCCCCTACATACTGACATGGTACATTCCATCCATCACCCCCCTACATACTGACATGGTACATTCCATCCATCACCCCCCCCCCCACATACTGACATGGTACATTCCATCCATCACCCCCTACATACTGACATGTTACATTCCATCCATCACCCCCCCCCCACATACTGACATGGTACATTCCATCCATCACCCCCCTACATACTGACATGTTACATTCCATCCATCACCCCCCCCCCCACATACTGACATGGTACATTCCATCCATCACCCCCCCCCTACATACTGACATGGTACAGTCCATACATCACCCCCCTACATACTGACATGGTACATTCCATCCATCACCCCCCTACATACTGACATGGTACACTCCACCCATCACCCCCCTACATACTGACATGGTACACTCCACCCATCACCCCCCTACATACTGACATGGTACACTCCACACATCACCCCCCTACATACTGACATGGTACACTCCACCCATCACCCCCCTACATACTGACATGGTACACTCCACCCATCACCCCCCTACAT
Organism: Lithobates septentrionalis; assembly: GCA_037952835.1. Taxonomy (NCBI): domain Eukaryota; kingdom Metazoa; phylum Chordata; class Amphibia; order Anura; family Ranidae; genus Lithobates; species Lithobates septentrionalis. The sequence goes on along the minus strand of JBBDGP010003956.1, from coordinate 14,566 downwards.
ACTGACATGGTACACTCCACCCATCACCCCCCTACATACTGACATGGTACACTCCACCCATCACCCCCCTACATACTGACATGGTACATTCCATCCATCACCCCCCTTCATACTGACATGGTACATTCCATCCATCACTCCCCCTACATTCTGACATGGTACATTCCATCCATCACCCCTCCTACATACACACACACACTGACATGGTGCATTCCATCCATCATCCCCCCTACATACTGACATGGTACATTCCATCCATCCCCCCCTTACATACTGACATGGTACATTCCATCCATCATTCCCCCTACATACTGACATGGTACATTCCACCCATCACCCCCCTACATACTGACATGGTACACTCCACCCATCACCCCCTTACATACTGACATGGTACATTCCATCCATCACCCCCCTTCATACTGACATGGTACATTCCATCCATCACCCCCCCACATACTGACATGGTACATTCCATCCATCACTCCCCCTACATTCTGACATGGTACATTCCATCCATCACCCCCCCCCCCCCCCCCAACACACACACATACATACTGACATGGTACATTCCATCCATCACCCCTCCTACATACACACACACTGACATGGTGCATTCCATCCATCATCCCCCCTACATACTGACATGGTACATTCCATCCATCCCCCCCTTACATACTGACATGGTACATTCCATCCATCATTCCCCCTACATCCTGACATGGTACATTCCATCCATCACCCCCCCCCTATATACTGACATGGTACATTCCATCCATCACCCCCCCTATATACTGACATGGTACATTCCATCCATCACCCCCCCTATATACTGACATGGTACATTCCATCCATCACCCCCCCCCCCTACATACTGAAATGGTACATTCCATCCATCATCCCCCCTACATACTGACATGGTACATTCCATCCATCCCCCCCTTACATACTGACATGGTACATTCCATCCATCATTCCCCCTACATACTGACATGGTACATTCCACCCATCATCCCCCCTACATCCTGACATGGTACATTCCATCCATCACCCCCCCCTATATACTGACATGGTACATTCCATCCATCACCCCCCCTATATACTGACATGGTACATTCCATCCATCACCCCCCCTATATACTGACATGGTACATTCCATCCATCACCCCCCCCCCCTACATACTGAAATGGTACATTCCATCCATCATTCCCCCTACATACTGACATGGTACATTCCACCCATCATCCCCCCTACATCCTGACATGGTACATTCCATCCATCACCCCCCCCCTATATACTGACATGGTACATTCCATCCATCACCCCCCCTACATACTGACATGGTACATTCCATCCATCACCCCCCCTACATACTGACATGGTACATTCCATCCATCACCCCCCTACATCCTGGCATGGTACATTCCATCCATCACCCCCCTTCATACTGACATGGTACATTCCATCCACCACCCCCATATATACTGACATGGTACATTCCATCCATCAACCCCCTTCATACTGACATGGTACATTCCATCCATCACCCCCCTACATACTGACATGGTACATTACATCCATCACCCCCCTTCATACTGACATGGTACATTCCATCCACCACCCCCTTCATACTGACATGGTACATTCCATCCACCACCCCCATATATACTGACATGGTAGATTCCATCCATCACCTCCCCCTACATACTGACATGGAATATTTCATACATCACTCCCCCTACATTCTGACATGGTACATTCCATCCATCTCCCCCCCCCCCTACATACTGAAATGGTACATTCCATCCATCCCCCACTACATACTGACATGGTACACTCCACCCATCACCCCCCTACATACTGACATGGTACACTCCACCCATCACCCCCCTACATACTGACATGGTACACTCCACCCATCACCCCCCTACATACTGACATGGTACATTCCATCCATCACCCCCCTTCATACTGACATGGTACATTCCATCCATCACCCCCCCACATACTGACATGGTACATTCCATCCATCACTCCCCCTACATTCTGACATGGTACATTCCATCCATCACCCCCCCCCCCCAACACACACACATACATACTGACATGGTACATTCCATCCATCACCCCTCCTACATACACACACACACACTGACATGGTGCATTCCATCCATCATCCCCCCTACATACTGACATGGTACATTCCATCCATCCCCCCTTACATACTGACATGGTACATTCCATCCATCCCCCCCTTACATACTGACATGGTACATTCCATCCATCATTCCCCCTACATACTGACATGGTACATTCCACCCATCACCCCCCTACATACTGACATGGTACACTCCACCCATCACCCCCTTACATACTGACATGGTACATTCCATCCATCACCCCCCTTCATACTGACATGGTACATTCCATCCATCACCCCCCCACATACTGACATGGTACATTCCATCCATCACTCCCCCTACATTCTGACATGGTACATTCCATCCATCACCCCCCCCCCCCCCCCCCAACACACACACATACATACTGACATGGTACATTCCATCCATCACCCCTCCTACATACACACACACTGACATGGTGCATTCCATCCATCATCCCCCCTACATACTGACATGGTACATTCCATCCATCCCCCCCTTACATACTGACATGGTACATTCCATCCATCATTCCCCCTACATCCTGACATGGTACATTCCATCCATCACCCCCCCCCTATATACTGACATGGTACATTCCATCCATCACCCCCCCTATATACTGACATGGTACATTCCATCCATCACCCCCCCTATATACTGACATGGTACATTCCATCCATCACCCCCCCCCCCTACATACTGAAATGGTACATTCCATCCATCATCCCCCCTACATACTGACATGGTACATTCCATCCATCCCCCCCTTACATACTGACATGGTACATTCCATCCATCATTCCCCCTACATACTGACATGGTACATTCCACCCATCATCCCCCCTACATCCTGACATGGTACATTCCATCCATCACCCCCCCCTATATACTGACATGGTACATTCCATCCATCACCCCCCCTATATACTGACATGGTACATTCCATCCATCACCCCCCCTATATACTGACATGGTACATTCCATCCATCACCCCCCCCCCCTACATACTGAAATGGTACATTCCATCCATCATTCCCCCTACATACTGACATGGTACATTCCACCCATCATCCCCCCTACATCCTGACATGGTACATTCCATCCATCACCCCCCCCCTATATACTGACATGGTACATTCCATCCATCACCCCCCCTACATACTGACATGGTACATTCCATCCATCACCCCCCCTACATACTGACATGGTACATTCCATCCATCACCCCCCTACATCCTGGCATGGTACATTCCATCCATCACCCCCCTTCATACTGACATGGTACATTCCATCCACCACCCCCATATATACTGACATGGTACATTCCATCCATCAACCCCCTTCATACTGACATGGTACATTCCATCCATCACCCCCCTACATACTGACATGGTACATTACATCCATCACCCCCCTTCATACTGACATGGTACATTCCATCCACCACCCCCTTCATACTGACATGGTACATTCCATCCACCACCCCCATATATACTGACATGGTAGATTCCATCCATCACCTCCCCCTACATACTGACATGGAATATTTCATACATCACTCCCCCTACATTCTGACATGGTACATTCCATCCATCTCCCCCCCCCCCTACATACTGAAATGGTACATTCCATCCATCCCCCACTACATACTGACATGGTACACTCCACCCATCACCCCCCTACATACTGACATGGTACACTCCACCCATCACCCCCCTACATACTGACATGGTACACTCCACCCATCACCCCCCTACATACTGACATGGTACATTCCATCCATCACCCCCCTTCATACTGACATGGTACATTCCATCCATCACCCCCCCACATACTGACATGGTACATTCCATCCATCACTCCCCCTACATTCTGACATGGTACATTCCATCCATCACCCCCCCCCCCCAACACACACACATACATACTGACATGGTACATTCCATCCATCACCCCTCCTACATACACACACACACACTGACATGGTGCATTCCATCCATCATCCCCCCTACATACTGACATGGTACATTCCATCCATCCCCCCTTACATACTGACATGGTACATTCCATCCATCATTCCCCCTACATACTGACATGGTACATTCCACCCATCATCCCCCCTACATCCTGACATGGTACATTCCATCCACCACCCCCATATATACTGACATGGTACATTCCATCCATCACCCCCCTTCATACTGACATGGTACATTCCATCCATCAACCCCCTTCATACTGACATGGTACATTCCATCCATCACCCCCCTACATACTGACATGGTACATTCCATCCATCACCTCCCCCTACATACTGACATGGAATATTTCATACATCACTCCCCCTACATTCTGACATGGTACATTCCATCCATCACCCCCCCCCCCCTACATACTGAAATGGTACATTCCATCCATCCCCCACTACATACTGACATGGTACACTCCACCCATCACCCCCCTACATACTGACATGGTACACTCCACCCATCACCCCCCTACATACTGACATGGTACACTCCACCCATCACCCCCCTACATACTGACATGGTACATTCCATCCATCACCCCCCTTCATACTGACATGGTACATTCCATCCATCACCCCCCCACATACTGACATGGTACATTCCATCCATCACCCCCCCACATACTGACATGGTACATTCCATCCATCACTCCCCCTACATTCTGACATGGTACATTCCATCCATCACCCCCCCCCCCCCCCCCCAACACACACACATACATACTGACATGGTACATTCCATCCATCACCCCTCCTACATACACACACACACTGACATGGTGCATTCCATCCATCATCCCCCCTACATACTGACATGGTACATTCCATCCATCCCCCCCTTACATACTGACATGGTACATTCCATCCATCATTCCCCCTACATACTGACATGGTACATTCCACCCATCATCCCCCCTACATCCTGACATGGTACATTCCATCCACCACCCCCATATATACTGACATGGTACATTCCATCCATCAACCCCCTTCATACTGACATGGTACATTCCATCCATCACCCCCCCACATACTGACATGGTACATTCCATCCATCACCCCCCTACATACTGACATGGTACATTCCATCCATCACCCCCCTTCATACTGACATGGTACATTCCATCCATCACCCCCCCACATACTGACATGGTACATTCCATCCATCACCCCCCCACATACTGACATGGTACATTCCATCCATCACTCCCCCTACATTCTGACATGGTACATTCCATCCATCACCCCCCCCCCCAACACACACACATACATACTGACATGGTACATTCCATCCATCACCCCTCCTACATACACACACACACACTGACATGGTGCATTCCATCCATCATCCCCCCTACATACTGACATGGTACATTCCATCCATCCCCCCCTTACATACTGACATGGTACATTCCATCCATCATTCCCCCTACATACTGACATGGTACATTCCATCCATCACCCCCCTACATACTGACATGGTACATTCCATCCATCATCCCCCCTACATACTGACATGGTACATTCCATCCATCATCCCCCCTACATACTGACATGGTACATTCCATCCATCCCCCCCTTACATACTGACATGGTACATTCCATCCATCATTCCCCCTACATACTGACATGGTACATTCCACCCATCATCCCCCCTACATCCTGACATGGTACATTCCATCCATCACCCCCCCCCCTATATACTGACATGGTACATCCCATCCATCACCCCCCCCCCCTATATACTGACACGGTACATTCCATCCATCACCCCCCCCCCCCCTACATACTGAAATGGTACATTCCATCCATCATCTCCCTACATACTGACATGGTACATTCCATTTCCATCCATCACCCCCCCCCCCACATGCTGACATGGTACATTCCATCCATCACCCCCTACATACTGACATGGTACATTCCATCCATCACCCCCCCCTGCATACTGACATGGTACTTTCCATCCACCCCCCCCCATACATACTGACATGGTACATTCCATCCATCACCCCCCTACATCCTGACATGGTACATTCCATCCATCCCCCCCTACATACTGACATGGTACATTCCATCCATCACCCCCCTACATACTGACATGGTACATTCCATCCATCACCCCCCTACATCCTGACATGGTACATTCCATCCATCACCCCCCTACATCCTGACATGGTACATTCCATCCATCACCCCCCTTCATACTGACATGGTACATTCCATCCATCAACCCCCCCCCCCCCCCACATACTGACATGGTACATTCCATCCATCACCCCCCCCCCCCCCCCTACATCCTGACATGGTACATTCCATCCATCACCCCCCCTACATCCTGACATGGTACATTCCATCCATCACCCCCCCCCCTACATACTGAAATAGGACATTCCATCCCCCCCCTACATGCTGACATGGTACATTCCATCCATCACCCCCCCCTTACATACTGACATGGTACATTCCATCCATCACCCCCCCCTTACATACTGACATGGTACATTCCATCCAACACCCCCCCTACATACTGACATGGTACATTCCATCCATCACCCCCCCCCACACATACTGACATGGTGCATTCCATCCATCACCCCCCTACATGCTGACATGGTACATTCCATCCATCACCCCCCTACATATTGACATGGAACATTCCATCCATCACATTCTGACATGGTACATTCCATCCATCACCCCCCTACATACTGACATGGTGCATTCCTTCCATCACCCTGCTACATTCTGACATGGTACATTCCATCCATCACCCCCCTACATACTGACAAGGAACATTTAATTCACCCCCCCTACATTCTGACATGGTACATACCATCCATCACTCCCCCTACATTCTGACATGGTACATTCCATCCATCACCCCCCCCCCCCCCCCCACACACACACACACACACACACACATTCTGACATGGTGCACTGCATTCCATCCATCACCCCCTCTACATACTGATATGGTACATTCCATTCATCATTCCCCCTACATGCTGACATGGTACATTCCATCCATCACCCCCCTACATACTGACATGGTACATTCCATCCATCACCCCCCTACATACTGACATGGTACATTCCATCCATCACCCCCCTACATACTGACATGGATCATTTCATTCATCACCCCCCCCCCCCTACATTGTGACATGTTACATTCCATCCATCACCCCCCTACATACTGACATGGTGCATTCCATCCATCACCCCCTCTACATACTGATATGGTACATTCCATTCATCATTCCCCCTACATGCTGACATGGTACATTCCATCCATCACCCCCCTACATACTGACATGGTACATTCCATCCATCACCCCCCCTACATACTGACATGGTACATTCCATCCATCACCCCCCTACATACTGACATGGATCATTTCATTCATCACCCCCCCCCCCCCCTACATTGTGACATGTTACATTCCATCCATCACCCCCCTACATACTGACATGGTGCATTCCATCCATCACCCCCTCTACATACTGATATGGTACATTCTATCCATCATTCCCCCTACATGCTGACATGGTACATTCCATCCATCACCCCCCCCTACATACTGACATGGTGCATTCCATCCATCACCCCCCCCCCACATACTGACATGGTGCATTCCATCCGTCACCCCCCCACATACTGACATGATACATTCCATCCATCACCCCCATACATACTGACATGGAACATTCCATCCATCACATTCTGACATGGTACATTCCATCCATCACCCCCCTACATACCGATATGGTACATTCCATCCATCACCCCCCTACATACTGATATGGTACATTCCATCCATCACCCCCCACATACTGACATGGTACATTCCATCAATCACCCCCCCCCCCCCTACATACTGACATGGAGTATCCCATCCATCACCCCCGTACATACTGACATGGTGCATTCCATCCGTCACCCCCCCACATACTGACATGATACATTCCATCCATCACCCCCATACATACTGACATGGAACATTCCATCCATCACATTCTGACATGGTACATTCCATCCATCACCCCCCTACATACTGATATGGTACATTCCATCCATCACCCCCCACATACTGACATGGTACATTCCATCAATCACCCCCCCCCCTACATACTGACATGGAGTATCCCATCCATCACCCCCGTACATACTGACATGGTACATTCCATCCATCACCCCCCCCTACATACTGACATGGTACATTCTATCCATCTACCCCCCCCTACATACTGACATGGTATTTTCAATCCATCACCCTATATACTAAAATGGTACATTCCATCTATCGCCCCGCTACATAATGATATGGTACATTCCATCCATCATCCCCCCTACATACTGACATGGTACATTCCATCCATCACCCCCCCCTACATACTAACATGGTACATTCTATCCATCTACCCCCCCCTACATACTGACATGGTATTTTCAATCCATCACCCTATATACTAAAATGGTACATTCCATCTATCGCCCCGCTACATAATGATATGGTACATTCCATCCATCATCCCCCCTACATACTGACTTGGTACATTCCATACATCACCCCCTAAATACCAAGATAGTACAGTCCATAAATAATCCCTCAAGCATCTGACATGGTGCTCTGAGACATCCCAACACCCCCATCTTCATAAACCCCCACCCCCCATCTCCATACACCCCCCACCCCTATCTCAATGGGACAGGACAACCTTGAACCTCCACACTACCTTCTACCACTGTGATCTAGGAGGACACATGACCCTCTTCTCCCCTCTCTGCCCCCACTCCCCACATTTACCCCATCTACTGCTTTATCTTACAGGACATTCCCCACCCCCACCATGGACAGGGGACACCTTCCAGAGAGGATACTCAACCTCACCCTGGAGATCGTCTACCTGCTGACCGGAGAGGTGAGGAGAATTCTGGGAGGTCACATGATGTCACTCTGATACCCCACCCCCTCAGTATATTGGGGTCTTATTGTCCATGTGGTCTCGTTCTCAGAGTTACATGGTGGTGAAGAAGTCCAGTGACCAGACTGGGGGCAGCAGCCTTCCTGATGGTGGAAGTCCCCCGAGTCCCATGGCGGTGCTTCCATTCCCACCCCCCATACAGGAAAGGAGCAACAAGCAGAAGATCCTGGAACTAACCAACCAGATCATTGAGCTGCTGATGGGGGAGGTGAGCAGTGCTGGGAATTCTGGGATGTTTTCCGGGAACAGACATGTCGGGAAGGTGACGGTATGGTTGTGTTTTACAGGTTCCTCAGGAGAATGAAGAAGTCACCTTGAATTTCTCAATGGAAGAGTGGGAACATCTGGGGAGAGGAGCTGGAGGGACCATGGAGGAGATGATGGAGCCCTTCCAAGGTAAGGACCTAAGCCCAGCCGTGTGCACTGAGGCCACCTTCCCCTCTGTATATTATGGTATGGCCCAAAAATTATATACCTGGCATTGGAGATAATTCATGAAATACCTATGATGCCAGAAAATGCCAAGGTGTCCCATGTAGATGTCAGATCGAAGGTCATTCTGGTTTTATGGGTTAGGCCTGAGGTGTCCCATCCCATATAGATGTCAGATCGAAGGTCAGTCTGGTTTTATGGGTTATGCCTGAGGTGTCCCATCCCATGTAGATGTCAGATTGAAGGTCAGTCTGGTTTTATGGGTTAGGCCTGAGGTGTCCCATCCCATGTAGATGTCAGATCGAAGGTCAGTCTGGTTTTATGGGTTAGGCCTGAGGTGTCCCATCCCATGTAGATGTCAGATTGAAGGCCAGTCTGGTTTTATGGGTTAGGCCTGAGGTGTCCCATCCCATGTAGATGTCAGATTGAAGGCCAGTCTGGTTTTATGGGTTAGGCCTGAGGTGTCCCATCCCATGTAGATGTCAGATCGAAGGTCAGTCTGGTTTTATGGGTTAGGCCTGAGGTGTCCCATCCCATGTAGATGTCAGATTGAAGGCCAGTCTGGTTTTATGGGTGAGGCCTGAGGTGCCCTGTCCCATGTAGATGTCAGATCGAAGGTCAGTCTGGTTTTATGGGTGAGGCCTGAGGTGTCCTGTCCCATGTAGATGTCAGATTGAAGGTCAGTCTGGTTTTATGGGTTATGCCTGAGGTGCCCTGTCCCATGTAGATGTCAGATCGAAGGCCAGTCTGGTTTTATGGGTTATGCCTGAGGTGCCCTGTCCCATGTAGATGTCAGATCGAAGGCCAGTCTGGTTTTATGGGTGAGGCCTGAGGTGCCCTGTCCCATGTAGATGTCAGATCGAAGGCCAGTCTGGTTTTATGGGTGAGGCCTGAGGTGCCCTGTCCCATGTAGATGTCAGATTGAAGGTCAGTCTGGTTTTATGGGTTATGCCTGAGGTGCCCTGTCCCATGTAGATGTCAGATCGAAGGCCAGTCTGGTTTTATGGGTTAGGCCTGAGGTGCCCTGTCCCATGTAGATGACAGATTGAAGGTCAGTATGGTTTTATGGGTTAGGCCTGAGGTGCCCTGTCCCATGTAGATGTCAGATCGAAGGCCAGTCTGGTTTTATGGGTTAGGCCTGAGGTGCCCTGTCCCATGTAGATGTCAGATCGAAGGCCAGTCTGGTTTTATGGGTGAGGCCTGAGGTGTCCTGTCCCATGTAGATGTCAGATCGAAGGCCAGTCTGGTTTTATGGGTGAGGCCTGAGGTGTCCTGTCCCATGTAGATGACAGATTGAAGGTCAGTATGGTTTTATGGGTGAGGCCTGAGGTGCCCTGTCCCATGTAGATGTCAGATCGAAGGTCATTCTGGTTTTATGGGTTAGGCCTGAGGTGTCCCATCCCATGTAGATGTCAGATCGAAGGCCAGTCTGGTTTTATGGGTGAGGCCTGAGGTGTCCTGTCCCATGTAGATGTCAGATTGAAGGTCAGTCTGGTTTTATGGGTGAGGCCTGAGGTGCCCTGTCCCATGTAGATGTCAGATTGAAGGCCAGTCTGGTTTTATGGGTGAGGCCTGAGGTGTCCTGTCCCATGTAGATGTCAGATTGAAGGTCAGTCTGGTTTTATGGGTGAGGCCTGAGGTGTCCTGTCCCATGTAGATGTCATATCGAAGGTCAGTCTGGTTTTATGGGTGAGGCCTGAGGTGCCCTGTCCCATGTAGATGTCAGATTGAACATTTATGGGTGAGGCCTGAGGTGTCCTGTCCCATGTAGATGTCAGATTGAAGGTCAGTCTGGTTTTATGGGTGAGGCCTGAGGTGTCCTGTTCCATGTAGATGTCAGATCGAAGGTCAGTATGGTTTTATGGGTGAGGCCTGAGGTGTCCTGTCCCATGTAGATGTCAGATCGAAGGTCAGTATGGTTTTATGGGTGAGGCCTGAGGTGTCCCATCCCATGTAGATGTCAGATCGAAGGCCAGTCTGGTTTTATGGGTTAGGCCTGAGGTGTCCCATCCCATGTAGATGTCAGATCGAAGGCCAGTCTGGTTTTATGGGTTAGGCCTGAGGTGTCCCATCCCATGTAGATGTCAGATCGAAGGCCAGTCTGGTTTTATGGGTGAGGCCTGAGGTGTCCTGTCCCATGTAGATGTCAGATTGAAGGTCAGTATGGTTTTATGGGTGAGGCCTGAGGTGCCCTGTCCCATGTAGATGTCAGATCGAAGGCCAGTCTGGTTTTATGGGTGAGGCCTGAGGTGCCCTGTCCCATGTAGATGTCAGATCGAAGGCCAGTCTGGTTTTATGGGTTAGGCCTGAGGTGCCCTGTCCCATGTAGATGTCAGATCGAAGGCCAGTCTGGTTTTATGGGTGAGGCCTGAGGTGCCCTGTCCCATGTAGATGACAGATTGAAGGTCAGTATGGTTTTATGGGTTAGGCCTGAGGTGCCCTGTCCCATGTAGATGTCAGATCGAAGGCCAGTCTGGTTTTATGGGTTAGGCCTGAGGTGCCCTGTCCCATGTAGATGTCAGATCGAAGGCCAGTCTGGTTTTATGGGTGAGGCCTGAGGTGCCCTGTCCCATGTAGATGACAGATTGAAGGTCAGTATGGTTTTATGGGTTATGCCTGAGGTGTCCCATCCCATGTAGATGTCAGATCGAAGGCCAGTCTGGTTTTATGGGTGAGGCCTGAGGTGTCCTGTCCCATGTAGATGTCAGATCGAAGGTCATTCTGGTTTTATGGGTTAGGCCTGAGGTGTCCCATCCCATGTAGATGTCAGATCGAAGGCCAGTCTGGTTTTATGGGTGAGGCCTGAGGTGTCCTGTCCCATGTAGATGTCAGATTGAAGGTCAGTATGGTTTTATGGGTGAGGCCTGAGGTGCCCTGTCCCATGTAGATGTCAGATCGAAGGCCAGTCTGGTTTTATGGGTGAGGCCTGAGGTGTCCTGTCCCATGTAGATGTCAGATTGAAGGCCAGTCTGGTTTTATGGGTGAGGCCTGAGGTGTCCTGTCCCATGTAGATGTCAGATTGAACATTTATGGGTAAGCCCTAATGGGGGGGTGTCTTTAAGATCTATTTAATATTTCCTTTCACTTCTAGATCTCCTCCGGCAGATTTCGGGGGATCTCTGGACATGGCCATCTCCGAGCCAAGAGCCATGATGGACTATAGCCGAGGAGCGCAGTATATCTGTAAGCCGAGGAAGAGGAAAGGTCAGCCGATGAGATACGTGGCAGACAATTCAGCCTCGGCAGAGGATGGGAACCTCACAGACTCAGACAGCCATACTGACTACACCTCCGCGTACGCCAAGAAGGAGCTCAGTGCCAGAATCCACACTCGCTCCGAGGAGACCCAGACCGACTTGACGCTGGCCCTTATTAAAAACGAAGTGGAGGACCGCGGCACTAACCGTCACCAATGGACTTTTTGCGGGTCGATTACGATTCCATCTTCGCTGCCAGTTCTGTTCTGCCTCCTCAGGAGGCGGCAAGGAAGTTGTACGATTGCACGCTGTGCGGCAAAACCTTCACTAGCAAATCTGGGATTGTCAAGCATCGGCGGATGCACTCGGGGCGGGTGGTGGCCTGCCCAGATTGCGGGAAGGAGTTCACCTGTAATTCAGAGCTGGTGGCGCACCAGAGGACTCACACCGGCGAAAAGCCTTTTCCTTGCTCCTCGTGCGGGAAGTGTTTCTCCACCAACACCAACCTGGTTGCACACCAGCGCATTCACACCGGAGAGAAACCTTATGCCTGTATTGAGTGCGGGAAATGTTTCACCAGCAGCTCCGACCTGGTCAAACACCAGATCATCCACACCGGGGAGAAACCGTTCTGCTGCCTGGACTGTGGCAAGGGCTTCACCAGCAAATCCAACCTGGTCAAACACCAGAGGATCCACACTGGCGAGAAGCCCTTCCTGTGCTCTGAGTGCGGCAAAGGCTTCGCCATCAAGTCCAACCTCATCAAACATCAGGTGGTGCACACCGGCGAGAAGCCCTACCCCTGCCCCGAGTGCGGCAAGTGCTTCTCCAACCAATCTAATGTGGCCAAGCACCAGCGGACTCACTATGGACCCAAGAGGAGGCTCATGGAATGACTCCAGAAACATTAATTTAAAGCTGACCTCCGAGTTATTCCCCCCTTCCCCCACCACCCCTAAACTTCGCCTCCCCACCCCGACTCTCCAGCTCATCCTGTAATTAATTTTTTTTTTTTTAAATAAGTTAAATTAAATGGTCAAAATACTGAATTTGTGGTCATGTGACACGCTGACCCTGCAATCCATGTCACCAGGAAGGGACATGGTCACTGAAACAATGGCCCTCAGATAACCCACCAATGGGCAGACAATAAGAAGCATTAATGTTACCATTGGTGGGGTCATGTGAGGGCCATTGTTTCAGTGACGATGTTTCCTCCCCTGTGACATGGATGATTCTTATTGGCTGCCCATAGGCGGGGTCATCTTAGGGCCATTGTTTCAGTGACCATGTCCCTCCCTGGTATAATGCTTCTTATTGGCTGCCCAGGGAGGGATGTGGCCACTCAAAGAATGACCCTGCCAATGAGAACCATCCATGTCGCAATAGGTGGGGTCATCTGAGGGCCATTGATTTAGTGACTATGTCCCTCCCTGGTGACATGGATGATTCTTATTGGTTGCCCATCAGCTGGGTCATCTCAGAGACATTCTTCAAGTGGCCACACTCATTGGCTGTCCAATGACGGGTCAACTCAGGGTCATTCTTTAATTGGCCACATCCCCCCCCTAGGTAATATGGACTATTCTTATTCGTTGTGTATTGGTGGGGTCATCTCAGGGTCCTGAAGACTCCAGCTGCAGTGTGATGATGTCATAACGAGGGGCAGCAATAAGACAAGTCTCCACTTACTGAAGAGTTGCTGCGGAGGGTCACATCATGGCATCCTTGGGTGAGTAAGGAAGGGTTGTTA